>JAQIXW010002293.1:0-15977 GCA_034700685.1 Willowsia buskii | reverse complement strand
TATATTTGATCCATTTGCAGTAAATTAAAGTGAAAGAAAAAGTGAAAATTGCCCAAACAATTTATTCAACTCATAAAAATCACGTAAACGAGCAATTAGAACATTGTGTGGCTACTCAAATCAAAATGAGTTCAGAGGCTCAAAAAAGTTTGGAAAGTGTGGAGCAGAAGATTTCTAAACTGGAAATTGGTAAGCCAAAAAGTTCACCAGAAATTGGGGGAGATAATCTTCCAGAGAAAATTCCATCTGATGGAACCACAGAGCACCCAACTGTCAAGTCAATACTCTTGAGAAAATCTGCAGACGGTGCGTTTGAAATTGTTAAAAGTGACGATATCGCCCCAGAGAAGGATAAGCAGGAGCAGAAGGAGCAAAGTTGCAAAAAGGAGAAAAAGCGAGTAAGAAAGTCTTCGATATTTCAACAGCCTCCCATTTTAAATGAAATGGAGAGATTGGCGACGGAAGCAACATGCTCTGAGTTTGCACAACACGAAATACGCCTATCCGACACTTCAGACGAAGAACAAACAGATCATTTGAACGTTGCTGAGGAAGCGAAAGACAAAGAAGATTCACACGAGGACCCAGAGCATTTTGAGGTGGAGGTGGACAAAAGCGTTGAAGATGCAGAGTACAGATTTGACTGCAAATGTGGAAAGTACTTTTTCCACAGGCAATTGCTCAGTCGACATTTGATGAAGTTCGAAACAGGTAAAACGCATTAGCAAAATTTTAGGAATTATTTGCAAGCAAAATATACTTATTTTTAGCCGTAGCTTTGAGAAAAACTTGAGATATGCTTTCACTTTCGTTTTTGTATTGCATGTCTTTTCTGCTAGACGATTAAACGACCGGAGGATCGCAATCACTTCTGTCGACCATGAAATACGTACACAGCTACTGCGGCGAGTGAATTCAGAATTGTTCAGAGATCAAATTCATCAAGACGATGGACTACACTGAATAAGTAGACGTCAAATATCTATCAAGCATAATATTTTAGAAAATATATAGTCTTTAGAAAATCATTGAGCAAATTTTATCTAGGCAAATGGCAAATTATGGGAAATTTTATTCCGCAAAGATTCAAATTTTAGCAATGCATGAAATTAAAATTAAATAATTAGTTATTGCTACATTATTTACTTTGTAAAGTACAAATTATTAATTTTTAAAATACCGATCTGTAAATTGTTCGTTGATATCTTGTCATGTTATAAATTTCTAAAAATTTATGTCACCTAAGATGTGACAAATTTGGTTTACAGTTGGCATTATAATTGGAGAAGTTAACATATCACATAAGAATATTAAGTATACTTTGTTGATGAATTACATTTTGAAAGGTTTATTTAAGAATGTAAGCAAAAGTCATGTTGCATTAATCATATATAATCTAAAGTGTGTAACTTGTCAAATGGATATGTATAAAAAGAAGAGGTAATTCTTGTCATTATTTTAAATTTACTGTTGCTTTTGTGAAAGGATTTTAAACAATACTAGTATTAAAATCTGGCCAATCAACTGGTTATTCTGCAAATACAGCATAATTTTATGAAGTAATTAGAATCTGAAGTACAACTTACATTATGCTTGCGTCGAAACAGGATTTGGTTAAAACTTTGTCATTTATAAAATTGTCATTTTTATGTCATTACCATAAGGAAATAAAAACATATTACATATGGCATCAAACTCACAGTATCCTTCTTACTACTCACATATCAAGACGATCTCGGGCTCAACTTGTAATTCTTTGATAGGCTTACATACAAACTACTACATGAATTTGTCCAGGCAGTTACTGCTTTTATCATCCTGTCTGTCTGTCTGTGAGCAAAAGTACTCAAAAACGATCTGACGGATTGAATGTATGTAACATTCCGACCAGTCCCGCACGTCGACCACCATAATCTCTTTCCAAATTGATAAGAGGAACAAAGGAAAGAAATTTTAAGCTTAAAGGGTCGAAGCGAAAAAGGTTTCCAAGCCACTAAAGGTGTCTCACACGCCGACCATGGGCTACACAGTTACCAAGTACCCGTCTTCACTTCTAATGTGAATCTTCGTAACACTGCACTAGTTGCACATGTTTTAGATTCATAATACTCACATTTACTCCAACATTGACATTGCAAGAAATATTTTTGATCGGTTATTGATACTCGTCGAGCGCTTGTAAAAAAAACCTTTTTGACTTTAAAAATGTAATCTTCGAAATTCTTTTGTCTTTTGTGAAACAAAAGAAGGATTACGTGGTGGTCGGCGAAACAACAGGACGGAATTTTGGACACTACCGACGGATTAGAACCAAACTTGGTACACAAGTGCCTTAGGTAAATACAAAGACATGAACCGAATTTCTTACCACACGACACTTTGTGACCCGAAATATAGGAGTCAAACTGTCACATGCATTTTAAATGACAAAATGTTTCTATTTTATGGCATGAAGACAAATAAACTGCATATGGTAGTTGCCTATCTGGTTTTGCACCTTTCTTATACGCCCATTGTGTTTCCCATCAAAACTTATTTCGACTACCATCGAGTCTTAGCACTTCAAAGCTTTCTCTTTGAAGTGAACCCTACAATATAGACACCATTTCCTCCACTAAATCATTAAATAGCTACGAATACTGCGAAAAAATTACATACAAATAATATCTACTTTCCTATATTTCCGTTACATATTCACTTTTGATATAAAAGTGTCCCATGATGCGATATGGGATGAATGTGGATTCATATGGCTTTTGATTAAAAACATCCAACTTTCAGCAACAAAACGTTTTCTCCGCCATAACTAAAAAGTAAATTAAATTATTTTTATCTTCTGTCCCTCTTCTAGAAATCCTTCGTACGGAAGTAATATTAATTCAAGTAGTCGTAACAAATCGATATCACTTTTATCTCCCACCTTTCTCCCCGCAGTGAAAGCACAGCATACACAGATCAGAAGATTCTCTTTAAAAAGCATACGCATCTATCAAACAAGAAAAAAGATACAGACGACAGGTAGATCACAATGAAATCTCACGTCACACACAATTAGCTCCTTTCTCTCCGATGACTGACGGTAGATCTGAGATTGCCCAGCAGCATCTTTTTTTCTCTCTCTCTCGCTTTTTGTTAATCTACGTGTCTTAGTTTCATTAGTTACGCTGCTGAAATACGCATTTAGGATTTAAGCTTTTTCACTCTACAGTGCTGGTGACACAGAAGAACTTGGCATCTCTTTAGAATGCTTGTTTTACATTCAGTATGGAGAATTGGAGAAAGCAGGAAGCATTCGGTGAGTAAATTGAAATATTCTCTTGGAGGTCCTTTTGCAGTGAAGGTCATCCAAATGGTGTAGCCTATGATTTGTGAAAGTTTAGAGCAGAATATTTTAAAAATGGAAAGTGACAAGCGTATAACGTCACCTAAAACTGGAGAAGATATTCCACCGAAAAACATCGAAGGAACTCCAAAGCAATCAATCTTAAAATTGACGCCTATCGAGTCAATAGTTCTGAGGAGATCTGCGGACGGCTCGTTTAAAATAGTCAAAAATGACGAGGTTCCCACAGACCAGGAAAAACCTCAAGAGAAGCACAGTTGCAAGAAGGGAAAGCAAGTGAAAAAAGTTTCGTTTGGTGATCAACCTCCGATTGCAAATGAAACGGAGAAAGTGGAGCCAGCTGCCACGTGTTCTAAGTACGTGAAAGAGTATGCATATCTATACGACCTTTTAGAAGAAGAGAGAATGGCGGATGTTGACCTCGATGAAGAAATGAATGACAAGGAATATTCAGAAGGGGGCCAAGAGCATTTTGAGGTGGTGAAGGTTGACGTAAGCGTGGAAGATGCGGAGCACAGATTTGAGTGCAACTGTGGAAAGTACTACTTCCATTTGCAGTCACTTAGTCAACATTTGGAGAAGTACAAAAGGGATTAAAAGCTTTAGTGCGATTTTAAGAAGGAACTTGTCAACAAAATTTTTTACCTGCAATTTAAGCTTTGCTTTTCCCCCAAAAATAATATTATGGTATGCTTTCACTTTTCACTTTCTCTTTTCCATGCATGAATTTTTCATACGAATAATATATACAGAAGAAATATAATCTCAAACTTTATTTTTATGGCCAGGTTTTTAATCGTATGGAATTTTTGATAACTAAAGTTCTCAGGGAAAATCCCTAATTTCAAGGATCCGTCTTAATCTGTGGACTCTCAAAAGTTGAATGGGAAAGTGTCCCTGGCACCCGGTCTGAAGTGAAACTGCTATCGGCCTACACAACTGATAAGTCTCGTTTGTTACCATAGCAAAACTAATAATAAGCATTTCTCATAAGTAATAGGAAAGAATTTAATTTACCAATACATTAAATTAATTCCATAAACAACTTTTGTGACAACATAAAATTCATTTGTTTTGTAAATTAGCAGTGATTTTCGAATGAATGGTTTGTATAAATTGTAACAAGATTTAAGTACTCAAATATTTGAAATATATGCGGATTCGGTGTTAAATGTAACTCTTAAGATGTAAATGGTGACCTGTGAAGCCTCGATGATTGATGATTAACAGGTTCTTCGATTATTATAAATGTGTACCGAAAAATAAAGATATTTGTAATAATCATATTTTTTAATCAATCAAATATTAAATTATGTATGTTACTTTACATATTATGTGTGTATGTTTATACATATTTATAATTATTTATGTACTTTTTAATCACGACACTTTTACAATATATTTGTGCATATAGCAAATTGCAGTACGATTACCTCGTATGCAACTATAGTTTTATACTTGTAGTTGGCACGAAACAAAAAAAGATGCGTGACCTAAATGTTCGAAATACAACTAGGGTTCACTAAACTGCTATAGCTGTAATATGTAGCTAATACTCTAGCTATACATACGCTAAAAATTTAAGTAAAAGTTTTGATTTTTTCCCAAAATACACTTTACGCTAATTCTTTGAATACGATAAGCAGGTTACGAATTAACTACAGCTCTTATTAAAACAGTAAGCATTACCAACCTTAAAACTTATTTGATTTGATGCGCTGATGCATTGCACAGAATTTACTTTCTGTACATTTTATTGTAAATACGACCAAATTGTATTGTAAGTATATTGTTTTATAAGAAATGTACATAAACTAACTTTAATATCATATCAAATGTTAACTAATTGCAATGTTGTGTGTAATTGTAGTAAGTTTTCCTTCATTTCATAATAACAAGCTGCTGTGCAAATATTGATATGTATGTAAATTATAGAAATTGGACGTTTGATACTAATCTTTGCACATTATGTGATAAAGAATAACAAATGCGATATTTCAAAGCTAACATATCCTTCCTAAAATTTGAATACGTTTACTTTACTTTTCAGGTTGTTTTCTGATTCTTCCTTCAATTTTTTGGCCAGAAAATGGAGCTAATTTGCGGTTTCTTTATTTTTCTGATTTTTTGCAACTTTCACAATTGTCTATTGAATAAAACCTATTAAAAAGTTTGTTTAGCAGTCTGCTCTTTGATTAGTGTGATTGTGCTGGACATTTTTTGTTAATAAATTGTCTGGTTAATTTATAGTAAAAGCTAATGACACAATTTGTAAATGCTGTAAGCTCTTTTAAAGTAATTTATGTTACTTGATTAGATGTGGTATGTGCAACTCATATTTTACATATTTATAAATTGTTATTTTAATGGCTATGTTATAATGTCACAACACATTAATATTATTCAGTTTTCAGACACGTATTTATTATGGGTGAAAGTGTTTCGTGTACATCCATGCTCACTTTAGAAATAAATATTTTATAGCTTAAATACAAGAAATAACGCTATGTTCCACTAATTAGTTTTTTCTCTAATTCGTAACTGAAATGCAGAGAGCAGTGCACAGAATGAGAAGCGTGTGAATTTCATTATTTATGTACAATAAAAGCACAATGAAGATAAATATTAAATGCTAGTGATAATGACACATTGTTTACAACCTAAGCCACTTGACTCTTGGACCATAAAGAATATACGAATGTGGTGCAATAAAGTATCAGCAAACAATTTACAACAAAGATTTTATTTGCAAACTGCTTGCGCTAACTCAATTTTTACAACACTCTATTCTATTTTATTAACTACCTTGTTTTTTTATATATTTTTCTATTTTTTATTTTCTTTCTTCAAAATTTGCTGATTTGATATTTGAAATGCAAGTAGCCAGACAATCAGAATGACTGAATGAAACCAAAAATTTTGCACAATTCTTTCAATGCAGAAATTCGCAGTAAAATTCTACTTCATATTTTAAATACAGCCATAATATACCAAAGATAATATGAAAGTACTAAAATGCTAATTACTGTGCGGATGTCATTATTTAAACTTATTATCATTTAGTCGTTTGACAATGCATAATATTTCCAACCAAAACTCTTAAATTTATCTGTGCCGATGCATATCAGAATGCATAATGTATCAATGCTGCATTGTTCTAAAAATGGTACACAAACATTTACTACGAATTAATCAGCTATAAACTTGGCAACTTACAACTTAGGTATGTCAACTAACTCTGAGATCATATTAAATATTCACCAAGTATATTGTGTATGCTGACAAAAAATAATTTTTCCTCCGTTTCACCAAACCAAATTACTCTACGACAAGACTCAGTAGTCAATGTAGTAATTATTAATTTATAATTGTAATATAAAAATGTCTAAATTGGAAATATTTGTGAATAAAGATTTTCCAACAAGTACTAACTTTCTTGGAATTTACTTTCTCGTTACAGATTTTTTTCTGATCGCTTCTACTCATTCAGCTCAAAAAATGAAGCTAGTTCTCGGCGCTGCTCTTTTACTATTTTTTTTCGCAACTTTCACAATTGCGGTAAGTTATAAATTGTTTAAAACTTTAAAACTGAATATTTCTTTTTCAAAACTATAACACCAAATGTTGTATTTTAGTATCGGGATTCCAAAAAACTAAAAAAACCACCCACCGATGAAGAATCAGACAAAACATTTGGATAGTAATTCTTCTACTGCAAATAACAAAATGCACTGGTTCCTGGTCTTTCCGAATAAAGACAATGAGGCTTAAATTAAAGTAAATTTCCAACATTCCAACATAAAATTATTGAATAAAAACGAAACATTATTTCTTTTCTTTAAAAGGCGTTAACACAAACACTTCTATGTGAAATATTTACTATCCTAAAAAACGATATTTGTCCTTAAAATTTACTTCACTTACTTACATGTCCTTTTAGATATTCACGGAAGATGCTCACACATCTTTAGATTTTGTTTAGTTGTGATTGTTGACGATGTCAAAACCATCAAATCGGCTAATTTATTCCCGATGATCCGCTTGTCTCTGGTCACCAACACTGAATATTACATTGTTCTGAGACGTGCCGTTTTGTTGCTCAGAGTTTACTTCATTCAGTCTAAGATTTTCAGTTTTTCTTCACACTTCGCAGTGTAAGAGATCAACGAAAATTTGATGGGGTGACGCGAGATTTGAATCTCTGCCAGAGAACTGCTAAGGATCTACTTCTTCGACTCCTGCGCTCCATATTTCGAAATTATTAAGAAGCTTTTTTATTAATACGCACAAATGAAGAGATATTACTAATTGCTCCTTTCACGTGGAAAGTTGAAGTGAAAGTGACGCAAATGCTCTCCAAAGCCGATTTGGGCAATCAGAAACGAACTGGATACATAACGAGAGAATAGATGGAAAGGGGGTTGGTGTGATCGTGACTCGTCGTGCTCATCTTTTTTGCGACAAACAAAAATACCTCAGTATTACTCACATAAAAATAATGCCATATATTTACGCTTTACTTTATTCACCTTTGTTTCTATTTGGTATGGTCAGACTCTTACATGGAATTTCTTCCCGTGATCCCGAAGAGTAAAGTGCAAGCTAATAAAATGACAACGGCATATTCATCGGATATGAAATCAAACGCTTTCTCTTTCCTAACCAAAAAGATTTTGCACCGCAATAAGTCAATGCGTAAGCAATCAATGCTTTTTGTGCATTTATTAGACCGGCCGGTTCATTGCCTTTACCACACTTCACTCTAGTATACGTTGTTCACATTATGATAACACCAACACCATATTATGCACAACAATGCGATGTGTTCCATACATATTACAATATCATATAAAAACATACTGCAAGTTCCCCACGTGTGAATTTGTGGAGTAGGGTTGCCCAAAGTGGGGAAGACGAAGGGATGTTTCCCGCGGAGAACGTTGCTGAATAATTTAGTCGTCCACAAGGGAAAACTATACGATCAGGGTAACTGGCGATCACATCTTTAGTAGACCAAGATGCAAGTGGCCAAAACACAAATATGTACGTGTTCGTAAAAACTACAAACTATCCGGATGGTTACATATGCAGTAGGCCATAACATTAATGACTTAAAAACATGTATGTGTACTTTTCTAAAGCTATATTTAATGTTTTATTATAACACATGGGAGCAGTTGGGAGATAAATAAGTAGGTGCTAAAAATCCATTTTATTTTACTTTGCTTTATTTTACTTTATAGAAGATATGATGAAAATATGAACTACAGATGTTGCAGAGTCAAATTCTCTGTTGTATTTTGATAAATATTTACGCAAATAAATAGCCCTCTGATTTTTCTGCAGTTTATCAAAAGCTTACATATTTGTAACTTTCAAGACCATATCATCCGGAACTGGAACTAATTAACTTTCACAAACAGATGCATGTAAAAGTCGCATTTAGTGAAAGCAAATGAACTAAGAACAAAGAAAAGAAGAAAGGCTCAGGACATGACAGGCTGAAGGGTGAAAGCTCTCCAATCCAAAGTCATACAGCCAGCAGCATAACAGTGTGAGTTCACGTGATGTTCTACGTTCTTGAACTGAATATACATAAGCATCACGGGGTGATGTGAAACGCGTGCCGCATCCTCATCAAAACTGCAATGTGTCTTTGTCCCTGTCAAAGCTTTGTTTGTATGCAAAAGGCAAGATGCTTCTTTTGGGTATGCTGTATTTACAGGTACTCCTGTTTGGGAGAAATGGTTAAGATGAGTATGTACATTAAAGTTTGTTATCGTATCGAGCCCATTATCAATATGAAATAAGCATTAATTATGAGGAAACTAATTTACAGTTTATGACAGTAAGATGATAAAACTAAAGTTTAAGTAAACTTTGCTGAAATGAATGGAGTATGTTTTCGCATTGCATAAATTTCGCTTTTGGGAACACCAAACCATTCGTATTCTAATATCATGATAGTAAAATTACTACGTATGATCAAATTTCTTTCCGATTACGATGAAGTTAGGGTTATGTTACAAATGGCTTTCCGCGCTTCTAAACGTCATTTGAAGCTTTGGAGATTCTTGGCATGTGTAATGGGCATTGGTAAAAAAAATCTTGGTCAGTATATAGCGATGCTCTCTTCATCCAAACATAATAAAATAGATTCTATGCGATTAAATATTCTTAGATTTCCTTCCCAAGTGTATTTCCATGTGTATACTCAAAATTTAAATTGACAGTAAATATTGGATTGTTTCGTTCTTCATAAATAAGGGACTGTTTTCCCTACGCTTTTTAATCCTTTCAGGGAGGACATAGATGTCTTATTGATTTGAACTGTTCAGTATTTTTCTCCCGTGTGTTGTTTGCTTGTTGACATGCTTGACGCAGGCCTGATGACACATGCTTTTGTTCATTATTATAAATGAGTATCGAGAATTAAGGAAATTTGTGGTAGTAACCTATTTAATCAAATCATATAATATTGGATACATGTATTTTATATATGTGCATACGTACATTCTATAAATATTTATTTAAGTTCTTATTAAGTATTCTATTTATTTAAGTAGTTCTTATGTATTTAAGTTAGATTAAAGAATTAACACTTGTATTGATGAAAACTTCTTAAATTTAATGCATAGTTGAAGTTGAGGTTTTTGCCGACGGTCGACAGCAGTGTGCAGAATATAAAACGGGTTAATTGGATTAACGAAGGAATTCAAATCGAGCAAGTAGTTCTACATAGATCGCAAACGGTAAGTGCAAGCGACACTGCATCTATATTGCACAATTTACAACATTTTACAATAATAACAGAGGAAATATACACGGAAAACTACAATTTAATTAAGTAACCTGTCTTATCATTTCTTATAATTTCTTATTTTTATTATTTTCTTATTTCTTAACAATTCGAGTGCATTAATTTCCTATATTTTTTAATTACTCACAAAAGCATGTATAAACTTTTGAACGATTAAAGAAAAGTTTTTAAATTACTTCTTACGCTACACTCTACGCGAATTCTGTGATTACCTTAAACAGGTTCGGAATTACTTTATTGTTACATTATCACCATAAGTGCGTTTATTAAAATAGTGAACATTGAAATGAAGTGTAGATAAAATTACATATCAAGCTGTTATGTTTAGAACCTAGAGCATACGTCAACCAATACGAACCAGTTACATTGTGTGTATTTGATCGTAATAATTTTTTTTCCGTCTCAAAAGAATAAACCGTTGAACGACAAATGGTATGCGGGGAATAATACAAGAATAATAAAAGCTATTCCACATACCAAAACAAACTTTCGCTGAAATTTAGTTTTCTTTCTCAGGTATTAAATTGAATAAAAATCGATTGAAAAATTAGTTTAGCTGTCTGCTCTTTAAACAATGTGATTGTGCTGTACCTTTTTGTTAATTTTTAAATTTCTGATTAATTATAAGTAAAAGCTAATCACTCAATTTTTTAATGTTCTAAGCTCTTTTAAAATCATAAATGTCATTAAATTTTAAATGTCTGATTAATTTAAGGTAAAAGCTAATGGCACAATTTGTTAATATTGTAAGTTATTTTAAAATAATCTATAATATTTAGTTAGGCGTTATATGTGCAACTCACAATATGCATATTTATAAATTGTTATTTTTATGGTTATAACATAACATCACACACATTAGCATTGTTGAGATTAAGTACGTATTATAGGTGATAGCGTTTCGTTTACATCCATGCTTCACTATAATAATAACCGTTGCATAGCTAAAATTTAAGAAATAACGCTATGTTTGACTAAATAGCCTTAATTACAATTCATCGCTGAAATATAATTTACGCTGACACAAATGCACAGAATAAGAAACATGTGAGTTTCATTATTTATAAATTATAAACAACAATAGCCTAAATTGGATAGACAGTAAACACAAGAGATAATGACATATCGTTTACAACCTACGCCACTCCTACATCTTTTAGCATAAATAATATGTATTAAACTATTTGCACACAATTTCCAAAAAGCTCTTTCATGCGAATGCACGCATTCCATCAATTTCGTTTACAACTTTCTATTCTATTTAATAACTGCCTTGTAATTTTCTAACGACTTTTAACTTTGCTTATTTGTAATTTGATATTGACGTGCAAGCAGGTATTACGGTATTTTAAATTTAACCAGATACCAAAGACAATATCAAAGCATTTAAATGTTTTGCATTGTGCGGTTATCATTATTTAAACTTATCAGTTATTATTAGGTCGCTTGGCAATGCATACTTCCAACTAAAACTCAAGTTTTATTTGCACCTATGTATATCAGAATGCAAAATGTATCAATTGGGTATTGTTCTAAACAATGGTACACAAACATTATCAAAGAATTAATCAGCAATAAACTTGGCAACTTACAACTTACGTCAACTAACTCTGAGATCATAATAAATATTCACCAAATATATTGTATGTGCTCGCAAATAAGTTTTTCCTCCGCTTCACCAAAACAAATTGCTCCAAGACAAAACTCAGTAGTCAGCACCGTAATTATAAATTTATAATTGTGATATAAACAAATCTAAATTGGTAATATTTGTGAAGATTTTCAAATAAATACCAATTTTCTTGAGATTTACTTTCTCGTTACAGCCTTTTTTCTCCCCGCTTTGCAACTTCTTCAGCTCAAAAAATGAAATTATTTCTCGGCGTTGCTCTTTTACTATTTTTGTTGGCAACTTTCACAACGGCGGTAAGTGATAAAATGTTCAAAATTTTAAAGCTCAATATTTCAATTATTCAAAACTATAACCCCAAATGTTGGGTTTTAGAATCCGCGATCCGAAAAACTAACAAGACCAACCGTCAATGAACATGGCGCCAAAATTGCATAGTAATTCTTCTACTGCAAATAAGAAAATCCACTGGTTCCTCGTCTTTGTGAATATGCACTTATATAATATGTGCCACATCGAATCAATAAATTAAAACGAAACATTATTTCGGTTCTTTTAAACGCGCTTGCGCAAACATTTTTGCGTGAAATAGCTACCAACCTAAAAGACGACATTCCCCCCTAAAATTTACTAACATGTCCTCTTAGATACTCTACTCACGGAAGATACTTACACATCTTTTGACTTTGTTTAGCTGTACTTGTTGAAGCTGTCATAAACTTTGAATCGACTAATTTATTCCCGATGTTCCGCTTGAAGAACAAACACTGAGCCCGCAGTCCCAAAAAACTAAACAGATAAATCGAGTCAAATATTTTCATTAAAGTAAACAAATATTACCTGCATTTCAAAATTGCATAAATCATCTTACAGCCCCATAATAAATGTTTTTAAGGGGCTTTCACTTACCCGAGAAAGAAAGTTCTCGTCAATCATAAATATTCCTCTGCCAAGTCCGATAGGTTCGTCTTTGAGTTGATCCAAAATTATGAATGCTTTCACAATAAATTTTGGATCGTTACTCTTTTCCATTAGGCGCCGTATCCACCTGCGGTAGATCTCATTCTGTAGATCAAAAAGCATTTTTTTTTAAATTGTGGATTAAATTAGTGCTTTATTTCAAAAGGAGAACCCGTCCACCGAAGCAGTCCATTAAAAATGCATCTTTAGTACATTCTTGGGAAATATGCATTGCAAGAGCTTATGAGCATTCCCTAATATGTACTTAATCATCGAGTTCAAGTGGCCTGCGATGATTAATTTTTTATTTTATTTAAAGTCAGCGAGTAAAAACTTGTCGCATGTCCAAGGAAATGCGTGTTAATTATTTAAATAATGCCAATGTGTTCACAATTTCATTCTCCTTTTCAGTGCTTAATATTGTTTGAATATTTCCTAAACGCGAACATTAACAGCATATAAATTAAGACAAGTAAACTTATATTTATTGCAATAAGTTATCTATGGTACTGCTTTGAGAAATAAAATAAAATAAAATAAGAAAGCTCCATAATGCGTTGACTCTGCAAAAAGATAAAAATGTGAATTAACAGTTACACTTACCTTTTGCGAAGCTTTGGCTGCCATTCGGTAGGTAATGCATATTTTGATTCCTCTGAAGACGTAATAGAGCACCAGACACACACCAAGGTCTCCATCAAACGCTTCCAGAAGCAGGAAAAGGATCACGGACAGGTTGCTGACATGCCAGTGCTTGAGAAGGTCATTGATTGCGCGGTTTACTTCCTCATATGTTTTCTTCAGTTGGAGAAAGTGTTCCCAAGGTCCATCTGGTGCAAGAAAGTTTTCAAGAGTAACCGGATCAATGTCATAGTCTGGATTCTCAAGTTCCTTTGCAAGTTGCTCAGTTTGCTTCTGGAGAGTTAGTGCGGTAACCAGCATTAGCGTGTCCATTGCATCTGTGCGCATGCGGTGGAAGATTTGCGCAAGAATTCCAGCCACTCCAAGAATTGTGTTTCTTGTTGTGAGATTGGTTCCATATGTCATTTTTAAGTCGAGTATTCCTGTACCGTTGTTGTGCAAATCGGCAGGAGTCCAGATTAGGCCAGCTTTGGCCATTTGAAATGCCCAGATTAAGGTTCCTTTTTCATGTGTCCATCCAACAAACTGCAGAGCAAATACAACGCTCAGAATCGATATTGCCTGGGAGACAAGAACAAAGGCAAGTAGCTTCAGGACAGGATATTTTGGTTCCTTGATTTGAGAGCGCTGTCTTGTACACATCCGTAATTTTTGCATTTGCTTCACTGCAGACATCAGTTTTGCTTGTTGGAAGGTGAGTACAAACGAGAAAAAAATTTCCGTGAGGACTCCCATCGCATACAAACACATTCTTGTGAAGTCATCGAGTTTACCGTAATTGATGTATGACAAGAAGAAAAACTTTGCAAATCCGAAAATTTGAAGAATGGATATTATGGCGTTGTTTCCAAACAGAAACTGTAAATGGATAAGAAGTATAATATGTTATATTTGTTACTAAAATTTAGCGCTTAGCGATGTGTTGGATTTAAGGGCCGAAACAGTGCCTTTTTACTTATGTTAGAATTTGCTACCATATTCCATGTTACTGGTTTATAGGTTTGTTTGTACGAGAAGTTGTGTTTGTTTATGAAAATAAGCATTGTTTCCCGTCCTTATTACCGTAAAACTTGATATAAACACCTCTTCTGTAATACGCTTACTCGTTTATAGGTACGACACCATCTACTCGCTGAAGAGTAGACAGAATGCAGTAGTCGCCCCGATGTGTATATCAGGTTTTACGACATGTAGATATATCTTTGTATTTTCCACTAGTCACCACATCAACTACATGCCTTTCTCCTAAGAAAATATTACGAATTTAAATAATTTCTTTATATTGTGAACGATAAGCTAGTTTTCTCAAGTCGGACAAAGAAAAAATAATTGATGAAAAATACTAATTAAATAGGCTACGTTTTTAACCAATTCGCACATACTATTTCCGGTTTCTACTTAATTCTTACTTGTACATTTTATGCAAAAAATTCATTGTATTATAAACTTTCCGACAACAGTAGCGTTTTAGGAAACTACCTTGAGAAAGAAGAGACAGGGAGAGGAAGTGGAGTGGGCGTCAAGTAGAAATAAGATAAACCTCTGAAGAACGCAGCATTCACGAGCATCCATGCACGTTTCATAAATTTTCTTCCAAATACTTCGCCATTCGAAAATTTTATAATTTGATAATATCGACATCATTATTAATATGTATTCACCCAGTTAATTGCTTCTAGTACGATCCTATCCTAATAAGTAAAATTATTTGCAAAGTGTTGCCAGATGTCATCACAGCATAAGCTTTACAAACATCCTATCCTTGTCAGTTGCCAGTCCAAATCTCGCAGCATTAAATACTTTTCTTGTGACTTGTCAACCTAATTAAATGTAGACCCCATGATAGAACCCAATGTCGGATTTCCAAGTATTTTTCATAATGTTTTCATCACATTGTTTTGATATTTTTGTAAATATTAAGTTGATATTTATAATCCGTGGTTATGAACATATGTAATAAGATGAGTATTTAGTTTCAGCTACAAGAAATTTATGTGACACTTTATTTGCTTCAGATACAGACGTATATTTCATTGAAAAAGTATAATATCCTATTTTCATGTTCATTCGACGCTAATGAATCTGCGTGCGGAGAGGAAGAAAGGGGGAACGAGTGACGGAAGTAGAGAGACGGGAGACCAAAAACGGTTTGAGCAGAGTGTTGGGTAAAAGAATAGATTGAATGCTTCAGCGCAGGCATGGCATTCGGGGTTTAAATCAAGTGGACATACCCATTAAAACCAGGGTCGTCCCACTTGTCGCCCTTATCGGGTTTTATGGGTTTCATGCGTAATATCTAAATGAATACAAAGGGGACCCAGAAGATCCATTAAAAAGTGGCCCCATATACAAGCATATACAAATCAAATGCTACCCAAGAAAACCCCTAAAATGCACAAATCCCTGGGTTTTTGCCATGCCTGCTTAAAAGCACTCATAACAGTGAATGAATGTACATGCAACTTGGTAACGGGCTGAATGCAAACAAAAGCAAAATGCTTTCCCTAAATATGATGTCGGTTTTACCGGAATACAAGAGTATCAGAATATAAATTCATGAAGCTAATCGAAACTACTTGCTA
>JAQIXW010002292.1:0-15984 GCA_034700685.1 Willowsia buskii | reverse complement strand
AACATAATATTTGAAATTGAAGACCCTTGGGGCACCCCAAGAACAGTGTTTTTGGCTGAAGAATTCGCTCCATTTAACATATTGTGATCTATCATTCAACAGAGAATTTAACACATCAGTTTCAATGTTATACCACCTTAATTTATGCATCAGAATGTTTTTATCTACTTTGTCGAATGCTATACGAAAGTCCAATGCGACTATTCAACAAAAGTAGCTATGTTCTAAAGATTCATTTATAAAATCAGTAATCTGAAGTAAGGCATGATGCGTGGAATGGTGTTTCCTAAACCCAAACTGCTGTATGCAAAGTAGTTTGTTAGTATCTAAATATGTAGATAGTTTTGTATATAAACACTTCTCAAATAACTTGAGCAGCACACACTGAATGGATATTGGCTTTAATTGATTTGGGTGTGAGGGAATGGGGATTTTTGGGGGAGGTACTACTTTTGCACATTTCAGCGCAGATGGGACAAGTTTATAATCAAGGAAGGAATTATAGAGATGCATAAGATGTTCAGCAAAGTACGTAGACGCCATGCACTTATCTATCATGACAGCAGATATGCCCATAGTATCACAAGATTTGCTGTTTCTTTTCATCTTTTTCCACGATGTTACAACTTCACAATACAATATTTCTCCAAAAATAAAGTTTAATGAAGGACCAAGTGAAGATGGTTTTCTAGGTAACCCATAAGAGTTATTGCTCGACGAGCATGGTATTGAGTTTTGAACAAAAAATTCATTTATCTCATCTGGATGTAGTGTTATTTCCAACTTCTGGCTTGACTTGAAAGTCATATCAAAGCCACGCCGGAAACCATGCGTTTCAATGCCAGAGCATATCTTTGCTTTGGTATCATTTAAAATACCCAGCTTGACAGCAGTTTTAAGGTGTTTATATTTATCAAGTGCTACAGAATCTGCATTCTCAGAAAGTGCTTTATGCGCATCATCACGTAGGGAAATTAAGTTTTTGGTGTGTCTAGATACAAAAACGCAGGAAATTTTTGTATATTCAAGGTATTGAGTAGGATCAAGGGATAACGATGAATGAGAGAAAAAGTAGTCCACTTCAGCCGCACCAATTTTGTGTAGATTTCTATACTCTTTAACAATTTTTTCTTTCTTAACTTTTAAATTCATGTCAAAGTATGTAAGCTTATGATCAGCTATATGAACATCCAAAGCATCACAATGTATTATATTGTTAATACTGCTACAGATAATCAAATCCAGCATTTTATCTTTTCTTGTACCTTTGTCAACTATTTGACTGAAATTGTTGCGCTCAATGATAGTTTTTATCTTGGTATAATATTTGTCTCTAAAGTTAAAATCACCTAGCATATATAGCTGGTACTTGCCGTTGTAATATGAGTTTAATATGTTCTCAATAGATCATAAGTCGTTGTCAATAGTAATATTCTGATAGATTGGATGCCTATACAAGCATACTATTATAAAGCTTTTATAAAAGTTCACCTGGCAACGTAACACAATGAGTTCAAGGTTATCGGAAACGTATTCATTATCTATATAAATTTTTTGCACTTTAATGTTATCTTTTAGGAGTATTAATATACCCCGTTTCCTGAGACCTGCATCATTTCTAAACATGTTATACCCTTTATACATATTAAAGTAATCATTTTGCTTAAGGCATGTCTCAGTTATGCATAAGATATCAAAATTCATATTACCTAGTAAATATTGTATATCAAAATATATGTTTTTGATTGATTGTACATTAATCTGACCAATCCTAAATGTCCTTTCTATCGTCCGTTCTGGTTCCATTGGTGTGTTCCTAAAAAACTGCCTCGTCCACTTGATGTCAAGCTCTGTTGTGTTGAAGGACGCCCCTGGGATGAGTGTGCAGCTGTTGTTGGTTTGGGAATGTAGGAGCGGTATCCTCTGCCAGTACCACGAGACGTATATGGAATTTCGGGGTTACTTGGCGCGGTATTGTTACGATGTGCATTTGTCCCATTTTGTTCACTCGCTTTGCTGATAAGCCACGATATCTCATCCGCTGAACCCTCTTTCTCATATTTTTCGCCATGTATGATCTTGGTTATCTTCTGCTTTTGTATCAGGCATCTTTCATGGAAGTTTAGGTAGACTGGAAACTCGAGGTCAGCTTGTTGAACAGTTGATTTGAGAGTTTTGAGTGCTTTATGGTTTTGTCTTACAGAGTAGGGTAGATCGTCACAAATTATAACACTATTGCGATTAGCGATTTGAAAGTAACACGAATTGGTCTGCTAGTACCATTACGTTTCCCACTTCGATGTACATTTTCAATGCTGTTAACATTCATATTGGAAGCTTCGTTGAGCACCGAAAGAACAGTTTTCATTAAAGTCTCATGATTTTCAGCAGGTAGTTCTTCCACTCGCAGTAAAATTAGGTTCAGCTTAGTCTTCTCAATCGCAAACTTGTCCATCTGCATCTTAAACTTCACAATTTCACTGTCCATTGTTTGAATTCTTAATTCAACAACAACTATTTTTTCATTCTGGAGACTATTCAAATCTTGCACTTCCTGTTTGAGTTCAGCTATACTTTGTTTCAATTCTGATTGGATGTTGTCAATTTTCGAATTTACACTTTCAATAGAGGAGGACATGACTTTGTTTTGGCTTGAGATTTCTTCTAACTTGTTCATAATCACGTTAACAGGTAGTTGCTTTTTTGGTTTTTTATTGGAAATATTTTCTTGTTCTGGAGAGCCTTGTCTTCGCTTATTTTTCTGAGACATTGTACTTGGGTCGGTATAAGTAAAAAACGTAAATTAGAGTGAAACGATACGGTATTTTTAGAGAGGAGCTTTAGAAATACTCGACCGACTCTGATGATAGCTGCGACAAGACGAGGACGAGACGAGCTGTAAATTAGCAGAACATGAACTTACTCGAAATCTTGCGATACGCTTTAAAATATTGTCGTTTTCACATATTTCCAACAAACTTGGAGCATCTGCTGGCGTTTTGGGAACCGAAACCAAAATAATACAATTTTCACGTATTTTCCTTCCCTTTAGGTGCACGCACTTATTTATTTAATAATGTTATCCAATATAATTTCCGCACGTAATGTCCATCTTTCTGCGAGATAAAAGAATTCTGGATGTTACCAAATTACGATGTCACGACCAGGTTCAGGCTTAAACTAAATTTTAGGCTTGCTTTGTTAATTTAAGACTTGTGTTGAGAGTTGCATTTTGTAAGAAAACGATCAATAAATTTGTGTTCAGCGATAACTAAGTGCCATAATTAGATATTAAGCAGAGATATAACCTCGGTGTTGTGGAGTATATTTAGTGAGAAGCCGTTTTCCAACGCAAGAAATGCCGAGTGCAGTTATCAAGAATAGTAATCCAGATTCCGGAGAGTGTATTTACCCAGAGCAATAACCCGATTCAAAATAGTGTAGTGCATTTAGCTTATGGCAGCGTCGTATACTCGTTAGTTGCAGTTGCTAAGGAAATATTTTGTTATTTATAAGTAGTTGCTGCATCGTCTGGTCATTGTAAATGCATTTTTGAGCTGTGTATCGGTGAGAAAAGTCCGGTTGAAAAGTTAGTTGTCTCGTAGCCGTCGCCGTTGAATTGAAAGTTGTCAATAGCTTGTAAGTTCGTTCTGCTAAAATAAATATGTCAAAACCCAAGTCGTCTGTTCTTCATTTTACGATAAGATCCATACCGCTGACATAACTGAGCTCCGAACACTCGGTTTAACGTTGTTAGCAGAAAAACGATCATTTGAAATTTTTTAATGGGGATGCAATATCTTCCTCTGAATATTTATTTTTAAATACCGTTCAAATGTATTGAAATTTTTTTCTACACTTTCTTTTAAAAATCACAAACGTCTTAAGCGGCAAAAGTGATTTTGCGAATCAATTTTTTGCGAGTCCACCATTCAGCAGTCCCTCAAGCTCCACCGGTTGGGCTGGGTGGAGTTGGGAGAAACACCACCGATTTTTGTATTTCATAATCTAATATCTAGATAATCTAAAACAGGGATTTTTAATAGTTTTTAATGTTCTATAAGATTAGCACATTGAATTGGCAAAATTTAAAAGTCGATTTCGAACTCTTTTCTATATGGCTTGATTTTATTCAATTAAATTTACATTACATCTTTAGGACCTCTCTCCAATATGAGTTGTCTCGTCGAAGACGATTAGTCTTAATCGTGAATAGTTTCTCGTGGTAATCGTCGATCAATACCACTGCGTTAAATTACAAGCG
The DNA here is from genome assembly GCA_034700685.1 of Willowsia buskii. Lineage (NCBI taxonomy): Eukaryota > Metazoa > Arthropoda > Collembola > Entomobryomorpha > Entomobryidae > Willowsia > Willowsia buskii. Next base: position 11,720 of record JAQIXW010002292.1, on the reverse strand, counting down.
GTGTCGTTGGTACACACTCTTTTTATTTAGCTTCAAAACGGAATACAAAAAAATATTATATTTCAAGCAACATTGCATTGTTTTATTTACCTTAACTAAATTTCCTTGAGAACATTTATTTTACAAAACATCAATACCCAAAATATTTCAAGCATAAAAAACAGAGAACTTTTACCGAACCTAATTCGATTGGTAAACTGTGACAACTTCAAAACCGAATGCTAAACATGAAATTTAAGTTTGACGAACAGCTGCAGATTTATCAACATAGTGCAACGTTCAAAAAAAGCTAAAATGAAGTGTTTAATCTGCAACATCATGTTAAAAAGGCAGGTCCAGCAGGAGTTCTTTGCTATATTTCTCTTGTGTGACTGCGTTAATGGGTTTCCATTCTATCTTCTCTCATCATCTTGGGGCAGAACAAACACTCGGATTGTCCTAATCAAATCATGAGATAAAAAATAGCTTTTTATTAAACCTAAAAATATTCCAGACGTAGTTTTTATGTACTTCGCTTACCAAAATGTGTTCGCATATGAGTGCGCAGATTGCCCATGCGAGAAAATCGTTTGTTGCAAATTGAACATTTTTCAGGCTTTTCCATCGTGTGCACTCGAAGATGTACGTCTCGATGACAAGCTTGACAATCTCTTTTTACACAAATGGAATTTGAAAGGTCGTTCACCAGTTTGTGTTCTTCTATGTTCCTCGAGCTTGGTGTTACTGTTGCTGCGATACCCACACTCTCCACATTTATATTTATCAGAATGTAACGACTTGTGCACTCATAGGTAGTGAACAGTCTTGAATTGTTTGTCACAAACATCGTATTTGTAAAGCGTTTCCCGATTTTCTCTATGTAATTCTTTGTGATGTTTTAGATGGCTGCCGTGTTTAAACGACGCATAACATACATCGCATGAATAAGGCCTTTCACCAGTATGAACTCTGGAGTGCCCTGTCAAATGATCCTTTCGGGAAAAGGTCTTCTCACAAATGTTACACTTGAAGTTTTTCTTTCCTGTGTGCACTATTTGATGTCTTATGTCCTGGTTGGCTTAAGGATTTCTGGCAAATTTGGCAAACGTATGGTTTGTCCCCTGTGTGCTTTCTTTTGTGAACTGTTAAAATGCTACCAGTTGTGAATCTCTGTTGGCAGACATCACACTTGTACGGTCTCTCACCCGTATGAACTCGTGTATGTTCATTTAAAATGTCTTTTCTTGAAAACTGTTGATCACAAATGTTGCACACATGTCGTTTGGGAGCCATCGTTCTGTGGATTTGGATTAGATTTCAAAGCGAACTTATGGAAATTAAAATAATGAATCCAACAAAAACGTAACTTATGTATTGTGTCGTTAAGCAGTTTGCGTATTTTTAAAGAAAGCGGAAAAAACTACAAAGCCAATTTCTGAGTTTTTAGAACACACACGTATGAATGAACAAGCTGTTTGATTGCGTTGGAGCAGTAAAGTCTGACTGTTCTTCAAAATGCAATATGTTTAATTTAAATATTGGCATCAATTGTGTGTGCGTAAGTAGGCAGGTGTACTACGGCAGGCTGGATTGTTATTCTAACACCACAGTGCTATAAAAGCAGTGCTTCGATGAAAAAATATTGGGTTTGAATGTAAAGATTGTGGGGCTTGGCCAAAATGCAATACCTATTTTGACTACTTGGACATCAACTTGTCTGCATGTTAGCGAACGAACGTCCGAATTCCAAATCAAAAGCATTGAATTTAGAATACACAGTTTTCATTCTGATATGTGGATTCATCTTGGTACTTGCTTCAATATCTATACCGTGTACAAAGTGTAACATTTAAATGCCACGCATTTATGATATTCTGATCATTTGTGTGTTTGCCGTTACTATGCTATTCTATCGAATAAATACTTGCAGGTTGTACCTTGATTTTTTAAAAAATCGCCTCAAAAAACTTATTAATTATGTTATTTTGCTCAAATTATATATTTCAAGAATATGTTTTATTAATATGAAAGCCTATTTACAATTAAGACTGCTGTCATGATTTCCTTTTGCCTACAAAGCTGCCACATTGACAGAAATTCTATTCACGTTTTTGAGATTTAAATCGAGTAAATTTTGAGGTGAACATTCCGATCTGGTGAAGGTTCCTATAATACAAATTCCTATATTGGAATATTCGCTAAATGGTAATTTCTATAAAGGGCTAATTCTCATATTGAATTCGTTCATATAAATGTTGCATTCATATAATGTCTGAATTCTCATAATATATCCATAAAAAATCTTATTAATTCGAATCAATTCATAAGAAAGAGCAAAAATGATAAAACAACAAATATATATTATCACTGCATAATCTCTTTTATTGTGATATTTACGTTGTTGTCATTCGGCTAGCGTGTTCTCCAAATTTGAAACCTCAGCCGAGGTTAGATTTACTTTTTAAAAAAAAGATTGATAATCGCAATATTATACTTTAAATTCAAAATGTACCAACAAGTGGACTATCAGTCGTCTAATTACTGTCATCCATCAGTGATCTCGAATTTAGGCAATTGCATGATTGTTTTCATAAAATGTTAACTTACAGTTCTTATTGATAAATTATAAAGTATCTGAAGCTCAGCTAACGCTATTTATATCTAGTTCTTACTCTGTCATCCTATCGTTCGTCTGCACTACCTCACTATATGTCCCCATTAACCTAGAAGTGTTTGACACATAGAAGGCCCATTATTAGTACACAGTACTCAAGGACAAATTAATGCAGTCTTAGTCTTGTTCAAATTGGGCAAATGGCTGCAACTACAAGGGTCAAACCGCCCATATATTCCAACAAACTCGTAAACTGCCTTGATTCTTGAATCACTCAAACAGCATTTCAATCCCAGTTTTTAACTCCCAATTTTAATATTTTTTCAACCTCTAAATCAAATAACCTGGTCTGATACCCTCCCTAATCAATCGAACAACCATGAATGATCAAATAACATTTAATAGCAACTTATGCATACCATAAATTCCGTAAATTCTTTAGCCTGCATTTAGCAGGCTTGCTTCTTAGATGTTTGCTAGTGCTAGATGTTGTTGCTTTACTTAATTTTGTGAAATGACTGCATACATAGAATAAACATTTTATGTTTTCAAAATCGTATATTTGTGAAAAGCTTTAATGTTTGACTCTCATACCAATTTTGCACATATTCCAATTGAATTTTTACTTTTATTGGAAATGGGTATTATGAGAATAAAATATTCAAGGAATTGTTAGATTATGAGAATTATGCATTTATTAGAATGAGCCTTTTATGAGAACTCAAAATATGGGAACTATCGCATTATGGGAATTGGATTATAGGAACTTTCCGAAGGCCGAACATTCCTGTCTCCTTAATAAATAAGTAGAATAAATAAAGAAGTAAGTATTTTGGGGAATATTGCAAGGACTACGTAGACGATTGATTATGGCATGCTGACCTGAAGAACCTCAACCCCATCGAAGATCCACGAACACCTAACCTTTGCAAAAATCTGGAATAAGCCCTTGCTCATACGGAAGTATTATTTGGAAGTTCCTAAAAATTCAGTTGAAATAATTATCATTATGAAAAAATAGCATTTTAAATTCAATGCTTTTGATTTGGAAGTTGCCCGTTTGTTAACTAACATGAGGACAAATTGCCGTCAAAGTAGTCAGAATAGGTATTGCAAATATGAGCAAGCTTCACAATCTTTACAGTCGTACAGTCATGCCCAATATCGTTTTCATCATAGCACCGCTTTTCATAGCATTGCATGGGAAAAACAAACCTACCCAGGCTGCTGTGGCAGTACCTCTCGTTTTTTAACAGACTCGTACATACACAGTTGATACCAACATTTCAATAAAATACATTGCAACTTGAAGAACAATCTGACTTTAGTACTCGTGCGGAATCGAAAAGTTTTCTCAAAATTGTACATGTTAGTTCCTAAAATCACGGAATACGTTTTTTGCGTAGTTTTTTGTGCTTCATTTAAGAGCAAACAAAGCGCATTACAACACAATAATCGAGTGACAGTTTTACGTTTCTAACTGTGCTATCAAAATAGTTGTTTAAGACTTTTCATCACACTCATTACTTTTATTTCCAAAATTTCGAAAATTCAAACAGAATCCAAAAATCGATGCCTCCCAAACGACATTTGTGCAACATTTGTGAAAAAACGTTTCCTAGCAAGGATAGCTTAAGTGTGCACACACGAGTTCATACGGCAGAGAGACCATACAAGTGTGAAGTTTGTCAACAAGGTTTCACAACTAGTGGCAGTTTAACACTTCACAAAAGAACACACACAGGGGACAAACCACACGTTTGCCAAATTTGCCAGAAATCTTTCAGCCAATTAGTACATCTTCAAAGACATCAATTGGCGCACACAGGAAGCAAACCATTCAAATGTGAAATCTGCGAGAAGACCTTTTCCCGAAAGGATAATTTGACTAGGCACTCCAGGGTTCATACTGGTGAGAGGCCTTATTCATGCGATGTATGTCATGCGTCGTTTGCATACGGCAGCTACAAACACCACAAAGAAACACATCGGGAATCTCCGGCAACGCCTTACCAATGCGATGTTTGTGACAAACAATTCAAGACTGCTCGGTACCTACGAGCGCACATGTCGTTTCATTCTGATAAATATAAGTGTGGTGTGTGTGGTCATCGCTGCAGCAGTAATAACGATCTCAACGCGCATCGAAGAACACACACTGGTGAACGACCTTTCGAATGCCATTTGTGTAAAAAGAGATTTGGCCATGCATCTACTCGGGACGTGCATCTAAGAGTGCATACGAGGGAAAAGCCTGAAAAATGTTCGATTTGCAACAAACGATTTTCCGTGTTGAGCAGTCTGCGCAAGCATATGCGAACACATTTTGGTGAGCAAAGTGCATAAAAACTGCATCCGTAATATTTCTTTTCAGTTAAAACAATACCAATGCTAATTCTTTATTTAATGATTTTATTAGGAAAATCGGAGTGCTTGTTCTGCCGCAAGGTGATGAAAGAAGACAGAATGGAATCACATGTGCGCTGCCACACAGGAGAAATAAAACAAACGAAGAAAAGTCCCGCTAGACCTGCAATGCAAGCATGATGATATTGCAAATCGAACACTTCACTTTTAGTGCACTTCGCTATACGTTGATCAATCATCCAGTTTTTCCGTAAACTTGAAATTCTTGTTTCGCATTCGGCTTTGAAGCTATCACAGTTTGCCAAATGAAGTAGTTTCGGTAAATGTTTTCTGCTTCTTGTTTTTAATGATTTTTGGAATTGATGTTTTGTAAATAAAATGTCCTCAAAACTATTTAGTTAAGATGAATAAAACCATGCATTGCTGTTTGAAATATGACGATTTTTTTGTGCTCAAATTTTTAGCTAAATAGAAAGAGTGTATGCCCACGACACCACTAGCGATATTGATATTGAACACAGTGATATTGATCAACGATTTTCACGAGAAATTATTCACAATTCAGACTAACCAAGTTCAACGAGAGAACTCATATTGAAGAGACCACATAAGGGTGCAATGCAAACTTAATTTCCGTCACTTAGATTACTATCCCTGGTAGAAACGAAATAAATCTCTTTTTATATTTCATTTCTTAACAGATTCATAATAATTCTTATTCTTCATCTTTAACATTTTGAGAAATTGCAAAGTCAATGCCGAATTCCACTATTTCGATTCTCGTTTCAAACCGCTGGTAAATTTCTCCTTGAGCTAACGGTGCCCAACTCGCTTTACAAGGAACTGCTCAATTATATCTTGGACCACTTCAGAAAAACGCTGAGGATAAAAGGATTGAAGTATTGTGGTCCTTTCATCTATGTCACATTTTTCCAGCTGCCAATCCTAGAGAAGCTCAAAACGCTGGAAATGAGTTCAACAAGTTTGGAATTCTACAATTGAGGAATTTGCAGCTGACAAATCAATTCTCCCAAATGCTCCGCAAGTGGAAAGCTAACTTTAAGTATTGCTGTGTGGAGAAACTTCGCCTCGGTATGGTGGGTGCTCAGTTCAGGTTGACTCTGGATCTGTTCATGATCCAAGAGGAAATGGATTTGGAGACAATGCAGATGATTCACAAGTCGTTCCCGAACTTGAAGGGAATTGCTGTAGAAGTTTCTTTGAGGACAGTGAGGAGTATGCCTGACGTGTCTACTCTATTTCCGGAAAAGACTCATTTGAAAAGTCTTCCTCTCCGACTGGTCTATTTTCTTCTTGACAAAGTTGGTGAGGATTCAGTTGACAGGTTCCTGATCGGTATACTATCCCCCATGATAGATATGTCCAGAATATTGGAATCAAATGGAAATTAAATCGGGTCCTGCAAAATTAAAGGTTTGTAAGTACTGTCAAACAACAAATTCTTGATTTTTGACAGGTTTGTTGAAGTACATATTGAAACAATTTATTTGTATTTATTTTTTTCAGAGCTGGAGCAGTTGACGTTAGAAATTGTGAAGATAAATGAGGATGCGGAGGAGCTGTCTTGACCTGGTATTCAACCTCATTCTTATGCAAATTCCGAATTTAAAAGATGTAGGGCTTATTAAGAGACTCATAGTATGAAAATTGTTGGCTTGAGAAAAATATATGTTTAACCTTTGAAACGTTTAATAATTTACTAACTCATTTGATTTTTTAAGGTGTCAACTGCCACTAGAAAGGTGTGGGAGGAAGTGCATCACCGCAAATTGTCAATCAACTAAATTTCCTTCTTGTAGCAAACTTGAATTGTATTTTCTGTGTTTAAAACTCGCATTGTGTTTGTTCATTCCACTTGATTCCCCCCATCGTCTACTCATTAAAAGTTTTATTTTAAAATTGAAAATAAGTGTACTAAATTTTGTACTATTTATATTAACGGCTGTATTCATTTTGCTATTTTGAATGCAAGACTAAGCCAACATTTATATATATGTATCAAATAATTTGCTAAATCATTTTTCCTGCTCAAGACTTTGGTGATTTTTAAAGGAATATGCAGAATAAAATTATGTTTGAACCGTATTTTAAATATTTAGAGGAAGATATTGATCGCCATACAAATATTTGAAATGCTAGTTTTTCTACTAACAAATTCAGAAAGAGCTGATATCTTAGCTTCATAACTAATTATGGCACTTGGTTATCGCAGAACACAAATTTATTTATCGTTTCTTACAAAATGCAACTGTCAAAACGAGTCAATTAAATCAAAACTTGCATGAAATTTATACTATATTAAGTGAAAGTCAGGAAATCAAATTTTGCATTCAAGTAGCCAGATACTGTAGTCTCAGCTTAAGATTAATAGTTGTTATGGTAATTGCTCGCAAAATTATCATAAAAATTGAACGTTTTACACATTATTACCTTTGAATCTTCTTGAATTTGTTTGTAAGGTGTCATAGCATAAATATGACTTACTTTGAGACAATAAATTACTTGGATATTTGTCATGTGTGAACGAAGTGGCAGTTGAAATTAAAAGGCATTATATACTGGAGGCTAGCCAACTTACTTGTCATAAATGCACCTTGTATTTTCATTACTTCGAAAAAGCGTAGGTAAACCTATATTATGTGTATACCACTATTTTATCAAATTTTTTGATCACATTAAGAAATAATACATTGAAAGGTCTTCATGTTGCAAGACTTTTTCACTGACAACTGAAGTATTTCTGTGGAGTTTTTCTGTGTGATTCTGTTTACCGTAGTGTGGATACTTGAAGCTATTGTAGGTGGTAAAATGCTACCTGACTACAACTGATTTTCTACTCCAAGGGCAGCATGATTACATGTTAACGAATGTACATACGAGTTTAAACATTAAAGGCATTACATTTTAAACACATCACGTATTATGGGGCATATAGGATATATATATGGGGCATATATTGCTATTATGGGGCAATATAGGATTCTTTCTCACAACTTGAATCAGCAATAGTTGATATCCTTAAAACTATTTTATTAAACCTTTGCTCATTAACCTTTATTTGCTCACTCGATTTAGAACTGAAGAACCGAGCCACCACATTAACGACGTAGCTGAAAATGAACCAGACTGTCGAACGCCTGACCAAAATTCCTGTGAAAGAGAAGTCATAGGAAGTTTTGACTGTACCAGTTTCACCCGTATGTCGAAACAAGCTGAAGATAACCTGAGGCATTTGAAGGACAATTTTACCAGAGTAGGAGATGATGACGGCGATGATAAAAAGAAATATGATGCAATAACTGCAAGCAAAAAGGACATATTCAAAATATATGAAGCTTTGGATACGATGCATGTTTCTTTTGAAACGAAGTATCCTTTCTTTAGCAACAACAACGTAAAGATAAGAAACCGCTGACTATAAGTGTGGCAAATGCATTTAAAGAACCTACACTAAAAGAAATATCTGAATATTTTGAAGTAATATTAAAGGCAATGGTAATCTTAAGTGGGTCTAATATTTCGGAAAAAATACGACGTTCTTTGGTGTTGATAGTCGTAAGAATTGTTCAACTCATCTCACATTACACGAAGGAGAAGCTGAAGAAATATTCCAAAACGCGAGTGCATCTATAATAAGAAACAGTCGCATGCTGCTCATATTCCAGCGTTTCGATTTAGGCATTCACTTTACGCCCATTGGGAGCATTGTGGCTGCTCTGAAAGGAAGCAGATACAAACATGGTGCTCTAAGGGACCATGACAATTTGGGCCCCGCAGAATTCATGGAAAGAGTCGATAAGATTTTCCATCATTACAATAGATCTTTGGCATCATCTTCACTACATCAAGCCATTCTACAAGTTCAACAGCAACAACAGCTGCAAGAACAGGAAGAGCAGGCGTTGAATTTTTAATTGAATCATCAGAATGAAGACGTTAGCGAGAATATCAATTCCATTGTTGGAGATATCCAGCCATCACAGCATAACGTAGCTGGCCAAGTACAAGACCTTTTCCACAACTTTGTATGGCAAGAGCAGACGTCAAATTTTCGATTGAATCATCAGAATGAAGACGTAAGCGAGAATTTCATTTCCATTGTTGGAGATATCCCGCCTTCAGAGCATAACGTAGCTAGCCAAGTACAAGGCCTTTTCCACAACTTTGTACGGCAAGAGCAAACGTCAAATTTTCAATTGAATCATCAGAATCAAGGCGTTTACGAGTACTCCACTTCCATTGGTGGAGATATGCCGCCGTTTCAACAGTATACAGATGACGTAGAACATCTCGCCTCCTCTTCACAGACTTTTCCAGAACAACAGTTTTATGTGGAGGCAGTTGAAACAGAATATTCCCATGTAGGATCAACAAGCATTGAAAGTTCTGAATGCCTATTATTGAATAATCATAATTTTGTTGATGCTACTCTGAGTTGTACTACGACACAACAACAATTTGTCCCATATCAGGCTGAAGGTTCATGACGATTTTGAATTGGGCAGGTCAAAGGGGTCAGAGGTGACGAAATTTCGTCACAAGCAAGAGCGCGTACTTAATAAATGACTGAAATATTCTCATTTCGTTCACAGGCATTCTTTAATAATATGTAATTTTATTCCATTAATTGATGCGTTTATTGCAGAGTTAAATGTGCGTTTTTCTTTTCCAAGAAGAACGTATAACAGCAAATAGATAAGTACGTTGAATACAAGCTTACAAGCTATGGCTTGTCGTCTCGTTTTCGTAAAATAAAGAAAAGTTATGCTAGAGTTAGAGTAATAATATTTTTTTATCTAGCGCGAATAATAATATACAAAGCAGAACCACCACAAAAGCGAAAGACAGTATAAAAGGAAATATCCATTTATTTTTTACCTATTTGTATAATCTTAAGCACTTTAACCTAGTGGATACACATATTAATGTAATAATAATAATATATGAACATTTACACATCACCTCAATGCACTACAAAATGACATACTCAAATGGCATGCAGCCTCCAATGCTTCTATCAGTGTTGAAATTGCTGAAATCGAGAAAATCTTTCGTATTCCTGATTCGCAGAGAATGGCACAGACATCACAATAAAACATAATAATAATGATAATAATACGAGTAATATGTATACGTACCCATATAGTTGACATTCGGCATTTCGGCATACTTATTCGGGGATGCGAAAGTGAGCTGCAGACTCAAGCCATGACATCTCTTGCACTTTGCAGCTTGTATAATGTACTGTAATGTATAATGTGATGCATGAAAGCATGTAAATATTTATATCGTATTTTTTATATACATATTATTTCTCCCTATTGTTGCATCCTATGTATGCACGGCATATTAGTCAAGATATTACTTACAGTTGCGTGAAGATAAATAATGATAGATAGGTTGATAGTAGTTATTAAATCTATGAAATAAATAATACAAATGATGGATCGAGTTGAAAATTTTATTTAAAAAACAGAAATTAAGAGCACGAAAACAAATAACGCATTTACTGGAAAAGAGAAAAATAATACAAATTCGAAGTAATCGAATATTTTAAATCATATGTGCATAAGAGAATTATTTGTTCCCTTCCCTCACGCGAGTAAATATGTTTGTCCTCAAAATATTATTATGCCTGGTTTCTGTGGACATGCCAGTGCGTAGTTGTAGAAGGGACATTTAGTTTTATAGATGGAATATATTCAGTTTATCACTCACTTATGAGCTTTAGATTTACTCATACTGTTGACTGTGTTGCATTAGTGCTCTTTCTCATGGAATGCTTTACGCAAAAACAAGAAGTAGCGTAGGACGAAGAAAATTCTTTGTAGAAAAGGACAGAATTAGGAGACGACTCACTCAGGTTTATGCTAATAAAAACTATGCACGCGCACTTCTCCTCTTTTGCACCATACACCATAATATCATTAGGCGAGCATTATTACTATCTACATACAGCATGCATTTATGCCGGTACATATCTTAATTGCATATCTCGTCATAAAACATCAGCATTCTAATCCTGAGGCATATCTCATTTGTTTCGCGGCAATGTTATTACATATTTTTTTATGATGCAATACAAACATATCCATCCGACGCAGACACATTTCGTCGCAAAATAGTCGTACTCGCCGTAATTTGCCTCTAATTTCCACGGTCATAAAGTTCTGAAAAAATAGAGAATTTTTACGCTCCCTCTCTTCATGCTTTTTCACTTCTGCGGATGCGGGTGGCGTATGACAATTTTGCATTTTTATTAGTTTGTAAAAAATAAAATGTACACAGGGGTGCCTTTTTTATAATTTGACCACTCTTTCACGGTTCATTCCACAGAATTGGCTACACGTACACATGTTCAACGAATGAAAGCTACGCGTTGCCAGTGCCAGTGCTTAAATTAGTGTGGTTTCTTTCATGACACAATGTTGAGGAGTGAACAAGTTTCACTATAGATTAAAGCTACGATATAGGGTTTGTGCATGGACTCACTGCTAATACAAGATAAAAAAGTTGACGCCCTATCATATCATGCTCTCTGTCGTCTATGAGTGATATGTATTCAAAATATTTGTACAAAGATGGATGGAAAGAAGAAAGCCGAGACTGAGAGAGAGAGAGCTTGACTTACTATTCTACCGATAATCACTTTTCTACAACAACTACAACATCCGACATTCAGACGTGCAATGCTCACATATGCAACCGCTTCTCATTTCAACGTGAGAATGAATGAATA
>JAQIXW010002291.1:0-15984 GCA_034700685.1 Willowsia buskii | reverse complement strand
TTTGTATGTTTTAAAACATCACTTTTCCATCACCAGTCACCACCACCACGATTCAAATAACGTGACTGACTACTGATGCAACTGTCCTAATTTCACTTACGAATATAAAGGTTAACTGCCTCACATGTGCCATCATCCTCAGTGCGATCAGGGTTGCTGCATTCCCTTAAAAGGTGGTAATTTGTTGACAATGAAATGCTAACTACATTACTCTTGACTACTTTTGCTGTGTGTTCAGAGCACACGCGCATTTTTATTAGTCTCTCTTTTTTTCACTGATCATTACATTTTCATACATTTTCCTAAAAAGTACTGTGTGGGTACAATATTTCAAAAGAAAAATCGCATAATGCCAGATTTTCAGCTTATCCTTTACCTTTTTCATCAGTAAAATAAGGTTTTAATGATGACGATCTTGCTTATGATTATGTTCGCAATAAACTTGAAACATGTTTACTGTCTGGTGTGCGTACATCGTCTTCACACTAAAATTGCCTAATGGGATTTATTACAAAAGGTGCTAATGCATGTAGCGAATGGGCTTTTATTTAAAAGAAAAAAAAAAGTGAAACATAAAAGCAATTTTACACTTCCCTTTTCTCCCCCTATCACTTTCCATCCACCAACTAATCATATCCAAGACAAGACTTTCCAGTTTTTCAGAAAAGTGTCTCCATTAAGCGGTCTTTTCTTATTGCTTGTATGTCTATTCTCAATATAAAAAGACACAAAACAAAAAGGAGACAAGTATAAAAGTGCAAGTGTGCAAATGTCGGCAGTTTTATTGCTGCTCATATGAATCGGTTAGCTAGGAAAAAAGCAAAAGTGAGTAAAGTAAAAGTATATCAAATGACAGTATCATTGTTACATGAACATCAAGAATACAATTTTTTTCCTATCTCTGGTTCTCCATCCAAGAATGGGCATTGTACCATGAAGCACACAGTTGATCAGCTAATCTCCTTGTTTTTACAGGTTCAAGATGATGAGGATGAATGAAAAGGCGCATATTACCACGAGGAGGAGTGGGAGTGTGACACTGTGGCATTGAATAAATTATGGTGAGAAAACGGAGTGCAACTTTCAAAGGCAATTAATTTAGTTGGTGGACACTATGATCACCGACACTACTGCTGCCGACACAAGCCAAAAGGGCTATTGTAGTGGTTTTAATATGCATAAAATAATGCTTAAGAGGAAGATCACCTCTGAGGGATGATCATGATAAATTATTTGGGGATATCACACATCACTTTTGTATATACGCACACAGAGGATTAGAGAAGTATTTTTTTCATTGGAAAACCTACACACATTCAAACTTGTTGTATATTTTGAAAAGACGCACAAGCGACAAGAAATAAGCCGAAACAGAAAAACTTTCAAAACCAAGAATATTAACGATGATGCTAATGGCATAGGTATTTTATTATGATGATTAGGATAAATATGGTGATATTGTTTATTGTTGCTGAAAGCGATCTTTTGCGCTTTCAGTCAAAAATCCTCTACTTAAAATTAAAATTCTACTGTCATCTTCAGCATCAATAAGACATCCCCACCATCACCATAATTATGTCTCTCTGTGGAATCATATCTGCGAACAACGACATAAAGTCCACACATCGGTAAATAATCATCATAATTATGATTATCAGAAGAAGAGCGACGATCCAAATCATAATATCTTTTGTCGTATTTACCATTATCCATACCATCATCACAACATGTTATATTAATGGTCTTACATTATATGAAACCACGAACATGTTAAAACCAAAAAGGAGCCTCTACCCAAACCAAACCCATTTGATTTAAGCATTGCCGTGCAATAAAAATTTATTTTTAGTACAGGAGAGAAATGTCCATCTTAAGCCGTAAGCCTTTTTGTTCGCTTGTCTCTTCTGTCTTGTTAAGCAAACAGGCATAAATATGATTATAATAATGGTTTGTTCATCTATTGTGTCTTTTACAGAAGCAGCATATAAAAGTAAAACTAGTCTGCTTTTACTACGTGATGTGTATTTACGTTGCTCATTTTAGCGTAAAGGATTTACTACAGGGCATATACACAGTGTTACTCTCCCGTCATCCATCTTTCCCTTTTCCAGTCATCCTTGTCACATAAACTATTCTAATCTGCCAGTCAGTAGAAAAAAAGGAGTGATATGAAAACAAACAATTATTGCACACAGGACACATAAATTGAAAAAAAATGCATTGGTAACACTACTTTCTGGTCATCATTTGAGAATTGTGAGAGGCGAGATTTAGCAAAAACCGCTAAGTCCGTTCACTCGTATTAGCTGTGTGTGTAGTAGTAGTAGTAAATAGTTTTGTTTGTGAAATTTATGGCTTTTGGCAGCATTCAAGAAGACAGCGTTTCAGCAGAAGTTTTGTGACCGAAGAAAGAAGAGAACTCGAGCCAATTACTACTGAATAGGGAAAATATATTCAATAATGATTGTTAGGTTGGTTCTACCGCAAATGAAAGAAAAGGGATGACGATGGTGAGAGACACGAGACTTAAAAACCATACCCGAAGTAACCAAAGTTTCGTAACCAAAAACCATCACCATTCGCCAATAATTGATGATATGCAAACACCGTACAGTTCAACAAAGTATAGCATGTATAATGTAGGCAGTGGGGGCAATAATAATCAGACCAGTCTATTATTGAGAGAGACCAAAGGCACTGGTTAACCTTGGAACTTGAATCGCATAAATTGTGAGCCTGTTTCACAAACAAGAAAAAGCACAACAGAACAAATGGATATGCACACAAATCAATATAAAGTGCATCATTTAGCTTTTATTATGGCTATGTTGCTCATGAAAGAGATTTGTAATAAACTTGGTCTTTGCTGACTTAAATCCCTAATCAGCAGAATAAGAACAAATAAGGGACATATTAGTATCAATGTTTAAGCTTTTAAACATAAATTGCTCTCAATCTTACTGCTTTTGTTGAGATTGGCCTATCGATTACAAAGAAACAAAAGTATGTACACAAGTCAAAATGAATTGCTTTTTGCGTACTCCACCGCACCGCTTTGCACTGGTTTTGTTGAAGAGACCTTTTAAATAAATTAAAGGTTGTTTGCCCAAGAGTGCAAGTAGATTGAACGAATAGGATATTATTGTGTGCACAGTGCGCATATAGAAAGAGATACAAGTTTAGCATGAATTTATATATATGATATTTAAAATCCCATTAGCATTTGAGATCAGAAATGAAAATTAATATCATAATAAGTAATTAATGTACAAGTAATTTTGTCCCTATTAGCTCAGTTGTCTCTTGAAAGCAGGATAAGAATCCTTTTGGGTCTTATTGGCGGAAAACAAGCTTCTATTCATGTTTTTTCCTTATAATCTTATTAATTCGTATTATTTGTCATTTACACAAATTCATAATGAGAAAACCGTGTGATTGGTGACCCTCACACTCTCAAACAAATATTATTCCTGCAAATCAAAAGAGAGATTTTTTCGCTCTTAAGACACAAATTATGCATAATGCATTCACTTTAATTTGTTTATTACCTTGTTTTTGCTATGATCCCTATTTACTTTTGGTTTAGTAGTGCATGCATGTCAAGTATTTCATTTCAGCACCATGTCTAACGGACGGCTACGACACGGTCACTAAATAAAATTATGAATTATTTTCTTTGACTTTTTATAAAAGAAGTTGTAGCAATTGATGGCGACAAAGAGTAGCCGTTTGTCGGTTGTCTATTATAAAATCTCTTGCTATGTATATGTACAAGTATGAATGCAAGTATACGTTACTTGTGTGCATAAAAGGAAGAAAAGAAACATGTGGTTCCTCATTCTTTTCTTTAGTCGTTTCCACAATCACACTCCATAAATTTAACAAATATGATATCTTTCTCAGCTTCGTTGAGCATGATTGCCTTTATAGGAATGTGTATTACCTACAAGAATGCTGATAGTCTAGGCATTAAGGTATGAAAAAATGCATAATTACGATATGATGATTTCATGACGATGATGACGGCAGGATAAGATGACGGGACGTATGCTAATAATCCAAACAGAGCTTATCATTTCAGTCAACAATATAAGCTGCCGCCAACTGCCGACGTCTCCGCTACTACAATCAATACTGCACCAAAAAATGAATAGAATTTTATAGATCAAGGATCACCTTGCATTTTGCCAAATGTAAATCAATTACAGGAATATAAGGCAATAAAGTAATATAAAAAAAGAGGGATTGCTTTTCTTTATCTGTTCAGTTCTGCTCCATGGCTGTATACAGTAATAGAGAGAAAAAATGTGTTTGTGTTTTTTTTTCTATGAATGAAGAATTGTTAGTGTTATTCTTGTGGTTACTCCAAAGTCCAATCTATCATTCACTACGTATGTACCGTTGTTGTTGCAGATTGAATGTGAACTATAAGGATGCTAAATGCTAATGCAGTAAACATGCATTCCTATTGAGTTTATCAAGTGAAGCATTTAGCCTCTAACGTAATCAAACTGGTATTGAAGCTGTCAAAAATGCAGTTTAGAAAATCACACAAAAAGCAATCAGAGTCACCTCGTAGATATGTACATATAGTGGGTTGATGCATCATCATAATTCATTTATCGATATGACTATTAATGTAGGAAGAAGAAAATAAATAGCATATAATGACATTTTTTATAGTTCCTCCAAAATATTTATTGCATTCATTTAATTCCTTTGACGAGGAACCTTTGATTTATCTTTTATAAAAATGCCATAAAATGTTAGTTAAGCGAGTCCCTCTTCATAAACTATTCTAATCTGCCAGTCAGTAGAAAAAAAGGAGTGATATGAAAACAAACAATTATTGCACACAGGACACATAAATTGAAAAAAAATGCATTGGTAACACTACTTTCTGGTCATCATTTGAGAATTGTGAGAGGCGAGATTTAGCAAAAACCGCTAAGTCCGTTCACTCGTATTAGCTGTGTGTGTAGTAGTAGTAGTAAATAGTTTTGTTTGTGAAATTTATGGCTTTTGGCAGCATTCAAGAAGACAGCGTTTCAGCAGAAGTTTTGTGACCGAAGAAAGAAGAGAACTCGAGCCAATTACTACTGAATAGGGAAAATATATTCAATAATGATTGTTAGGTTGGTTCTACCGCAAATGAAAGAAAAGGGATGACGATGGTGAGAGACACGAGACTTAAAAACCATACCCGAAGTAACCAAAGTTTCGTAACCAAAAACCATCACCATTCGCCAATAATTGATGATATGCAAACACCGTACAGTTCAACAAAGTATAGCATGTATAATGTAGGCAGTGGGGGCAATAATAATCAGACCAGTCTATTATTGAGAGAGACCAAAGGCACTGGTTAACCTTGGAACTTGAATCGCATAAATTGTGAGCCTGTTTCACAAACAAGAAAAAGCACAACAGAACAAATGGATATGCACACAAATCAATATAAAGTGCATCATTTAGCTTTTATTATGGCTATGTTGCTCATGAAAGAGATTTGTAATAAACTTGGTCTTTGCTGACTTAAATCCCTAATCAGCAGAATAAGAACAAATAAGGGACATATTAGTATCAATGTTTAAGCTTTTAAACATAAATTGCTCTCAATCTTACTGCTTTTGTTGAGATTGGCCTATCGATTACAAAGAAACAAAAGTATGTACACAAGTCAAAATGAATTGCTTTTTGCGTACTCCACCGCACCGCTTTGCACTGGTTTTGTTGAAGAGACCTTTTAAATAAATTAAAGGTTGTTTGCCCAAGAGTGCAAGTAGATTGAACGAATAGGATATTATTGTGTGCACAGTGCGCATATAGAAAGAGATACAAGTTTAGCATGAATTTATATATATGATATTTAAAATCCCATTAGCATTTGAGATCAGAAATGAAAATTAATATCATAATAAGTAATTAATGTACAAGTAATTTTGTCCCTATTAGCTCAGTTGTCTCTTGAAAGCAGGATAAGAATCCTTTTGGGTCTTATTGGCGGAAAACAAGCTTCTATTCATGTTTTTTCCTTATAATCTTATTAATTCGTATTATTTGTCATTTACACAAATTCATAATGAGAAAACCGTGTGATTGGTGACCCTCACACTCTCAAACAAATATTATTCCTGCAAATCAAAAGAGAGATTTTTTCGCTCTTAAGACACAAATTATGCATAATGCATTCACTTTAATTTGTTTATTACCTTGTTTTTGCTATGATCCCTATTTACTTTTGGTTTAGTAGTGCATGCATGTCAAGTATTTCATTTCAGCACCATGTCTAACGGACGGCTACGACACGGTCACTAAATAAAATTATGAATTATTTTCTTTGACTTTTTATAAAAGAAGTTGTAGCAATTGATGGCGACAAAGAGTAGCCGTTTGTCGGTTGTCTATTATAAAATCTCTTGCTATGTATATGTACAAGTATGAATGCAAGTATACGTTACTTGTGTGCATAAAAGGAAGAAAAGAAACATGTGGTTCCTCATTCTTTTCTTTAGTCGTTTCCACAATCACACTCCATAAATTTAACAAATATGATATCTTTCTCAGCTTCGTTGAGCATGATTGCCTTTATAGGAATGTGTATTACCTACAAGAATGCTGATAGTCTAGGCATTAAGGTATGAAAAAATGCATAATTACGATATGATGATTTCATGACGATGATGACGGCAGGATAAGATGACGGGACGTATGCTAATAATCCAAACAGAGCTTATCATTTCAGTCAACAATATAAGCTGCCGCCAACTGCCGACGTCTCCGCTACTACAATCAATACTGCACCAAAAAATGAATAGAATTTTATAGATCAAGGATCACCTTGCATTTTGCCAAATGTAAATCAATTACAGGAATATAAGGCAATAAAGTAATATAAAAAAAGAGGGATTGCTTTTCTTTATCTGTTCAGTTCTGCTCCATGGCTGTATACAGTAATAGAGAGAAAAAATGTGTTTGTGTTTTTTTTTCTATGAATGAAGAATTGTTAGTGTTATTCTTGTGGTTACTCCAAAGTCCAATCTATCATTCACTACGTATGTACCGTTGTTGTTGCAGATTGAATGTGAACTATAAGGATGCTAAATGCTAATGCAGTAAACATGCATTCCTATTGAGTTTATCAAGTGAAGCATTTAGCCTCTAACGTAATCAAACTGGTATTGAAGCTGTCAAAAATGCAGTTTAGAAAATCACACAAAAAGCAATCAGAGTCACCTCGTAGATATGTACATATAGTGGGTTGATGCATCATCATAATTCATTTATCGATATGACTATTAATGTAGGAAGAAGAAAATAAATAGCATATAATGACATTTTTTATAGTTCCTCCAAAATATTTATTGCATTCATTTAATTCCTTTGACGAGGAACCTTTGATTTATCTTTTATAAAAATGCCATAAAATGTTAGTTAAGCGAGTCCCTCTTCATTTTCAGAATCCAATAGGTTATGCATCTATGACACTCATAGATGCATTTTTATAAGTGCAAGCTTGAACAAATTGGTCGTTCTATTGTTGATAATTGCCTATTGATATTTAAAAAGGAAATAGCATTGTACGCGTAAAATTTTTGCATGGACATTTCTTCAAGGAAGGAAATACATAATTTTTAGTGCTGATGTGATGACGATTTTGATTTGGAGGATGCATGCATTAAGACGTGGTTGTGTGTATTATTCTTAGGTTTGTTAGCCTTAAAGTTTAAACCCCACCTAAAATTTTGCAGTCAACCTGCCTGCTTGATAAACTTGAACTGTCTATAAGTTGGCCATTGAGTTTGTTCATGTCACAACAATAGTAATTGAAGACCTCCCAGTGTTGAGTGAAAAATTAATTAATTATGGTTACATATATGCAAAAAACGTAATCCTGTTCTATACACAAGTCTGATTTGTTACATGACTTATCAATCGAATTCAAAACAAGTCATTTGTCTCGAGGTTTTTTCATTGTTGCGCTTGAACTAGGTAATGTATGTATTACGTGGATGATTACACTACGATTTATGATTTTTTGCCTTGTATGGAACCCAAGAGAGGAGTGAACATTTTTAAACTGACCGCTGAGTGACTTGACTATAACATTTTTACAAGAACCCAGTACTATTCAAATTCAAGGACCAAAACTGAAAAACGATGATGAAGAGTCTGATAAAAACAAAGTGATGTTGTGTGGTCAATTGAGTTGATACATTTTATGCAAGTACATACATACATACATCTGCCGATACAGGAATAGCAGCAAGTCGCCAAAGTAGTAAATTGCAGTCATTATTACCCACTCAGTCAGCCTGATTCATATCATCATTAAAAGCACACCTAATAAACAACCTTACTCATTTCATCATCTCGTTATAAAAAACATTATCTTCGGTTCACTCCCATTCAAGTTCATCTGTATATTTCTTTCTGCTCCCGTTCTTTTTATGTCCATTTCTGTCCATCATCAGACGAATCAAAGCAAAATCAACTACCACCACAACAACACCCTTCTTCCTTCAGTCTATCTCAAATATAAAATCATCATCAAACAAATAACAATGGTAGGTTTTTTTTTGCTGCAATTTCGCATTGTTGTTGCGGCTCTGTCGCCATCAATGTGGACTGCCCTGCCACCACTACAAACTTGACTGGTCCACGTCAAACTACACTTACGATTTTTGTTTTGTGTACTCCTCTGCACACTTACAAAAATGCAGTATGCTTCATTAATTCATTACTTACGCACATCAGATCCCTTTAATGACTATATATTTCTCTATCCCTCTCTGGAGGCGGAAGTTAATTTATGCATGCATAATCATGTAATACTGTACCACGCACACTTTTCCTGCACTTCAAAAGCACTACACTTTTATAAATTAAATGAGCTTAATAATACTATAACAGCACAAGTCTGTTCATTAAAATATAGGGGTGCATTTATCATCCTCATCGTCATTATAATAAGCCATGTTGTGAGATGTAAATGCAAATCTATTTAAGCAGACCCAGACTGACTTTAAACAATGTGCTTATTGGCTTGTTGTCTCTTTCAAAATTAGTATATTGTGTGTGAGGTATAACCTAATCAGTTAAAGTTTTTTTGAACATAGAAGATAATATGCCCCTTTGTAAAATTTAAGCATGAAAACCTTTACCTGAATCTTTGCCAATTTCCAGATGGCTACTCTAGCTGAACCTGATTATGATTATGAGAGACAGCCGCGAGTGATGCAGACTGTCGACTACTTCTGCCCACAGCCATACTATTTTTTTACTCAAAAGTTCAGAAAAATTAAAAAGATTTACTGATTTACTGATTTCATTATGAAATCTAAACATTCCATATAAACTAGTTATGAATGTTTTTGTCTCTTTTCTTCTCATATTTCGTGTTTTTTACAACGAATACTTTAATTGAATTGCCTTAATGGAATGGATAATTAATTGGGATCCTCGTCATATTTCTTTTCAGTCATCAGTAGGTAGCTGGGAGCGGGACAGAAAATGTTTTTGGCGGATCATGCTATGTATATGTTACTACACTGTTGTTGATAACGAAGACTGACTGCGTACATGTCACTTGCCAAAAAAAGTTGGGCTATTTTGCTATTCAGCCCATCCAAAAAATATATAAAAGAGTTACTTCCATTTTTTTAACCTCCCGACTGCCAGCAATGTGACCGAGTGAGGAGGACCACATCAATAAGTAGACAGACGATAATGATGGTAACGATGAACAAATGATCATTCATCAATTCTGTGTAGTGTAGATGTACTACGGGTCTTCAGTTATTGCTCAAAGTTGTTCATCGTCATTTGGTTTCGCTTTTTGCAGAACCAAATGTTTAGGCTCTCAAGGCAAAAGAGGAGGGTGAATAGTATGTATATGGAATGAAATTAATGGCAATCTTGTGCTTCTAAACATGCTTATTTCTGTATACGTTTTTTGTTTCATGTTCGGCTTTGATTAGGTTAATTGGATGGTTTGATAAGGAGAAAACATGAAGAGATTCATGTAATGAAATAGTTTGGTCTTTGTACTTGATAATTGTGGTGTCGCCCTCCCTAATGCTGTTTTGCAAAAGGCAAGCACAATTAGTTGACTTTGCGGTGGTGTAGTCCAAAAAAATATTAAGCTTTCCATAAATGTAATATCGAACTGCTACAAGTTCTATCAGTATGTCCAGTACACATGGTTAGATGGAAAAACATGCTGGAATTTTGTATCTTTTGCTTACCTCAAGAATACTTTCAAAGTTAAATGCGCGATTTCCCATACGGTCGTCATCTGAGTCTCCGGAATCCCTTTCGATACCTTCATCGTCGGTTTCTGGACGTTCGGCATTTTCATCTGAAACAAGAATAAAACGCAATGATTAAATTATGTCAACGAAATCGACGAATCTTTCTCACAAAAACATTTTCCTAACATTATTCCATATTATAAGAGAAAGTACTCAATGATTAATATTTACAATTTATTTATGCACAAAAACTGTCATTTAAAAGATTCATCCCACAAAAAGATAACAGACGTTTTTACATTTTGTCACCTTTAATGAACCTTTAAAACTTTTAGTGTAGAATTTACATCTCCATTTAAAATTGCATCTTAATTTGCTGAAAAATAGCGTTAATGGGGTACTAAAAGCTGATCAAGCAATAAAGGAAATCCATAAAACGTGATAATCTCAACAAGAAGCTTCGCTTCATCAAAGCTCCACAGTGACAATTACAAACGCTGTGTGAGTGTGAGTGACACCATCATCATCACCAAACAATTTAGTATGACCATTCATCATTCATTTACTTACTGGGGGTGAAAAAACCATGAAAAAAAACATTCTTGTTGCTACTTTGTATACTTTGTTATGCATTCATGCATTATTCTACGTCTGCTGCTGCACACTATGGGACATGTCATGATGTCACAAGCCACATGGATTTCTCTCTAATTGACTCATTGTCACAGATGAAAAACTTCGTAAATCATCAAGTCGCCTTCTAAACCCCCACCATCTCCTGTTTCTTCTTTAGCATATATAAAACTCGATAAATTTTATGTAAGAAAAGGTCAAACTTGTAGAAGAATTTTATCACTTTTGTCTGATTGCCTGTGCCTCAAAAATTTGCCACTTGTCTCCCAGTTCCCTCTCAAGCCTCTCTCAACTCTGCAAAAAATTGAGCAAATTTTAGGCAAAGTGAAAGAGTATTGAGATAGAATACAGCATATGGCAAAATTGCTGATAGGAAAATAATGTTTTTCTCTCTCTCTCTATTACCACACACACATTTTTTGAAGTAAATCCCAATAACATTTTTTTATTATCAGCAGCCCAGTCAACATCATGAACATGGCCATTAAGAGTGATTTTTACGTTTCATAAATTATGGCTCCCTCACACAAGCTCTCAGAGTCCATATTGCCTTTCTCTATTCAACAATACTCCTGCTCCTGGCTACTTTTTGCTACAAACAACAAGATAAATTTTGATGTAAGTATAGTCATTTGGCTTTATAGATAGATTGACAGTCGATGCGAAGAATATATTCCTCATTTGTCATTTTCAGTCAGCTTTACTTGATCATAAATGACCAACCACCGCCACTACCCCGAACCATCACACTTCTCTGTCCATCCTAAACAGAGATAAATGCGTACCTACCTATAAACAAAACTCCATCTATCTACTTTACAGATTTTCGTTGTTATCTACAGAAGAGGGATGTATCGTTATCACCACTATCACACCATCCTTGAGAGGAGCGGATCGCAAAAATAATCAAGTTTTCCCCAATGGTCATCATCATTATGCTCATTCACTCACTCACACTATCGGAATCAGTCAGGGAGACAGGATTATTTATGAGCCCGTGTATATCATTTACCTTTTTAGAGAGAGATCCTTCCAATCTTACTCTCACAAGAAGAAATACAGTTACAAAGATTTTAATATAAATAAATACACAAATACGTCCGTTTAATAGCTCTGCTTCTTTCTAGCAAAGGCCACACATGTGTTATATGTCTCCCCCAGTATGTTTTACAGGTATTTTCTCTATTTCTCTTTAGGTGTATGACTGCTCTCCATTTTTTTGCAATAGTAATTATAACGAGGTGAACTAATTGAGCTCTAATCTCTAGATGCTAATAAGCCTATTCGTATAGATACAATAATGTCTTCATATGCAAGCAGTAATAATGATAACTAATCAGGAGCAGTAGTGGCAGTAAGCCAGTAAGAAAGATGAGGGAGAAGAAAATACCATTCCCTAAAAACACGAGCCATTAGCATATTTTATTATAGGCATATAGTTTACGGTCTGTAATCTATTTACCCAACCTATCACACACACGCATGCGTGTTCACACATGTACACACAAAACAAAGCAATTATTCAAAAACTTGCTTACTAGCGGCACTAAAGACATTAGCGAAATGATCGACAATAAAAATTACTCATTTTTATGTGCGTTTTTGTAAGCATTGCTGTTTATGTATGTATTTCTTATTAGCAAGTTCACATTTTTCTCCTTGTATTCTATTTTATTTCAATGTGACAAGCAAAAGCAAATTAGCAACAAAAGGCAACAGAACGGGGAACAACTAGCAAAAAAGATTCTCTTGAAAGTGATGCAAACAGGAAACAAAAAATTAAGAAAAAACACCCTCGTTGCTACTTGCATACTTAATATTATGTAGTATATGCACATTGCTCAGTGCAGTGTGGCAGTTATTGCAGCAATTGCAATTTGCAATATAATCCTCATTACCATCCGATTCATCTTCATCATTCTCTGACTCACCACCACTACCAAGAGTATATCCTTAAAAGCTAGACAATGCACAACAATGCTCGTTGTACGGAATTGTTGAAATGAAAGAAAAATTTTAAATCCTGCTATCATGACTTTTTTTGATGACGATAAAACCCAATGAATGAGCAATGTACCTACACGACTTAAGAAGAGGACTAAAAGGGAGTAAAATGTTTCATATTAAAGCGAAAATGGTTACGTTAAATTTCACTTCTCATCTCCGTAAGCCTTTGCAACTATCTTTTAAAAATGTATGCTAATGCCTCTCTAGCAAAAAAATGTTTTTGCAACAGTAGAAGAATGCATACTGTGATTTTTTGAGATAACTGAGATAGCAATAATAAGCAAAGAGAGAGAAAATGATATTTTGCAGGAGCTCAAACAACCTAAAAGGGTTATACGGCTAGATTCAGTCAGCAAGCCAAAAAAATTATGTCTCGCATATTGCAATCAGTAATAGACAATCTTTAAAAAGTGAATAGAGTGAATGCGAAGATATGCGAGCAAAATTTATTTGATTATTATTATAATATGTTGATGATGAGTTTTGAGAAATGAGATTGAATTGCATTACTTTTCTCATAGGTGTTTAAATTGCAATACATTCCTTTCTCGCGTTCACGCATGTATAAACTATACAATCTTATTATCATTGTTGCCGTCATCATATCATCAAAATCACGCGTTTGTCGTTTGTTTTTGTGTCTGCACACCTTCCTCTTCGCTGTTGATTTCTTGTCTGGGAGTAAAAGAGGCATTATGTCTAGCCCGCTCTCATCGAATTATACTGTCACAAATACATACGTAATATAATTTTAATCAGATATGTCCGGCAATTATCTTATGCGTGCTGCATGGTGTGTAAAAATACCTAAGTAGCCAAAAAAGCCAGTTTACAAAACACACAAGACATGTCGTATATTTTTTCTTGTTAGCAACATGCCGAGATGGAGAGGCGTATAAGGGAATCCGTAGAGATACGCATGTCACCTAAACATCAACTGGCTTTGCAACAAGTGACACAATATATATTGCCGAAAGTGTTTTTATTTACGGTAATGGCTCATCTAGCCAAGGGAGTTCGTTTTATTTTATGATAGGATTAAGTTACAAACAAGAAGGGAAAAACTTTCTTCCCCAAAAATAACACATACGAACTGAAAGTCATTTCACTTCTTAAAACATGCATAATATCTCGTAAGACTGCGTGCATTGTGTATATGCAGAGGTACTTATACTTGTCAACCAAAGCTAAATAAATGTGAAATAAATAAATGAAACTGAAAGAGTTGATGATGATGATAGCACGAGTAACTATAACATACTCGCATGCATGCATTTTTACACTGATCTCGGATACGCATACAAATGATTTACATTCACACTTACATTCTTAAAACTACACTACAAAAGGAGTACATGATGATGTTGATGAGGACGATGACTATGACCATTATTTTTCAACAAGTGCACAAAATCCATTGTCCAAAAGATAACAACAGCAAGAAAATTTTGTTTTTGTGTCCCACCCACTATACCATTAAGGTTGTACATCACCTTCCTTCTTTTCCCCAAAAAAATAATCCACCTGTGTGTACCACCTCAACATCTTATATAAACCTAAACTCAACAATCGACTCACTCAGCATGGATGAATGATGTATGAATGAAACAAGCTAATAGTTTCTACTCTTTCTCGTGATGAAGATCTTCTAAAAATATACACCTGTATGAGCATCGTGGAGATTAGAAGAGAAGATACAAGGCCTACATAAATCAGGTGTGTGTGTCATAGCAAGAAGTGCAATTGCATCTCTCTCTCTCTCTTTCCCAAATGGCCTTTCTATTCACGACCCAACATAAACTATAAAAGAGTTACACAAAAACTTGAAATACTCACGTGGAAAAAAAGAATAGAGTTAAATGGAAAATTTGACTATTTTAGAAGAAGTTTAACACGAGTTTCCTCTTTTCTTCTAATTGTTCTCTGCTACAAATACTCAACTCGCACGGATGTATCGAATTATATACTACGCTTTTCTTTTTTCTCTCTCAATTTCAAGAGTACAACAGCCTTTCAATCTTAACGAGAGTTTTAATTCATGCATTTACTTGAAATAGGCTTACAAATTAATGTGAAATGTGTGTCATTTCATCAAGAAGATGACAAAGAAACAAGAAGTTTATTATTGGTGGCTGGTTGTTGTGAGGCTAATGGGAAAACTGAGATTGAGCAGAATAATTTTTTTTCTTCAAATTTTCGATATGATCTCCTTGTCGATCTATCTATAAGGGAGGATCAATTCCCGCTGCCTTACCTGCAAGCTTGTTAAGTACTTTTACGTGACGATGCACGTTTCTAACGGATGTCATTTTAATCGGCTCACAATCATTAACAAGTAAAAGCCCATCATGATCATCAGTAAAAGAAGAGCCAGCAGCGAAACTTTTATAGTGCCTCTTTAGTACATTCATCATTTTTCTTGGGATGGGGCCCCATCATGGTCACACTGAGATTCGAATTTTTTTGAATTGAAAGAATATCACACCTGCAATCTTCTTCTTCATTCTTTTTTATTATTTATGGAGATTTAATAAGAAATTAAGTTGTTCATCATCGTCTTCTTCATCAGATTTGCTTGCTATGTGGTGTTGCTAATAAAGTTGAAATTGAGCGAGGAAAATTATAATAGAAATGTTTTGGTATGGTATATTCAACGATTTTGTTGAAGAAAAAACTTATTAACTTTCTTTCATTATTAAATTGACCCTTTTTGCAGTGTGTTGTCTTCTTGCATAGGCTAACAATTTTCATTCATTTTTTCACGCATTAATTTTCATCTTGAAAACGATGAGGTCCACATGATGATCATGATAGATTTTACTTTTCTTCTGCAATAGTCTTTTTGATTTTTGGTAAGTAACCAGCAAACTGATATCAGGAAAAAACTGTTTAGGATCCTCCTTCTTCTATTTTTCATTAGAAAAATCTTTCGTTTTTGCATTTAATACCCAATGGCTCTTTTCTTATCAATGAACATTTTTCTTCATGTCTCCCTCTCTCAATCACTTTATTCTTTTCTTCCTGATACATATATTTCTACCCAACAAAAAAGCCTTTTTACTCGACATTTGCAATAAAAAGTCATTTTTTT
>JAQIXW010002290.1:0-15986 GCA_034700685.1 Willowsia buskii | reverse complement strand
TATTGTTCATGTAAATTTCATAGAATATCATGTGAAGAGGCAAGAAGGAAAATAAAATTTAAGGACAAATATGGTATCGCTTTCATTTTTTTTCGGTATGTTACTGTATCACCAAATTTTGCAAATAGTAGTGCGTACAACAAAAGATCATCTTTCCAGCCTACATTCTAGAGTTCTGAAATACTGCAGAAATGAATGAAAGGTTCATTATTTTGGTTCATTTCTACTAGTCCCAGTGGAATACGTATGCTTGGATTGATTCTTGTAACTTAAGCTTAAATATCGAAGTGATACTGAGATAATATCTGTAGTATTTTAACTTGAAAATAGATATTTACTACAATCAACGATTCACTCAAGTGAATACTAGCAAATTTATCAGGGTTTTGAGATTTATCAAGTGAACTAAAGTTCTGTCTTGATGACGGGTGTATTAAGGTGACGATATGAGAGAAGAGACAAAAAGAAAAACCGAATTCTACAAGTCAATAAAAATAAAAAGTTGGAATAGTACAGGAGAACAGCAGAACTTTGCTTTTCAGAAATGTTCTGTTTTCAGGGAGGAGAACAGAAAGGAGACCAAGGAGGATTTATGCTTTTTGCAGAGATAGAGCTTGATCACCAAATGAAAGATTGTACGTAGGCACGTGAAAGACAATCCATACGGACCATGCTGAACATGTCGAAGTTTTACTATACGCCAAACCCTATACCAACTGTGAGTTAAGAAACAATACATAACATTCATCAAGTCGGGCGTTTAAAACATAACATGAAGAATTCAAAAAAAGATATTCAAGTGTTTATGCTGTGGTTTCATCCTTCGAGAAGCAGATATCATATAAAGGCTACAGCATTTTAAATACAAAAATATCCAGTGACTTCGTGCTAATCAAAGACTCAAACTTTAGGTCAGCATTTTTATGACTTTCTTCAATAATTTAGCAAAACAACAGACATCAAAATGAAAAATTGGAGTCAATTTTGCTATACCAATCTTTATAGTATCTACAATTTGGCAATGGTAGTTTAATTTTTAACATACAGTCAGTCAGCCTAGGACACTGATACAACATAAAACTAAAAGGTTTTCAGTGTACATAGGGCAAACCTTTGGTTAAGGCATCGTTAAGTGTTACTTATTTAGCGATGTGGCATTATCTATACGTATATATATCTATGCATGTCGTCCTAATAATGCTGACTGAGTTTAACTATAATGAT
The DNA here is from genome assembly GCA_034700685.1 of Willowsia buskii. Lineage (NCBI taxonomy): Eukaryota > Metazoa > Arthropoda > Collembola > Entomobryomorpha > Entomobryidae > Willowsia > Willowsia buskii. The sequence continues at coordinate 14,762 of JAQIXW010002290.1, read as the reverse complement.
TTTAAACAATTTCCCGGAACAAATGGCTCAGGAGCTTTTACTTCCACAAAAACGACAAAAGGAGTAACTTTTTAGTTTAAAAATGCTATGACTGTGACACTCTTTTGTTTACATTTTGTGCTTGTGTAAACACTAGCAAACACCATCAATCTATCCATGAAAAGAAAACTTTAACTTTTCAATCTTTTATCATTCTAACTTCTTGCTCTGCCATCACTAACATCTTTTCCAGATATCGTTCGTTCTTTACCTCCTGTGATTGGTCTCGCCACACAAACGGCAAAGCTATGTATAAGTATGTATGTAGTAAACTCATCTTATAAGACTCTTTTCTCATCATCGTCGTTTAATGAAACATTTAAGAAAATTATCATTATACTTTCGGATTTCCCATCTTCTGCTCTTCTGTTTGTGTTTTTAATGCATTTTCTTTCTCCTTCTCACAACAGAATTTCGCCTAAATTCTTTTACTTTGCATTAGCCCACTGAAATACTCGTTGGTCGGTTTTAACGACTGATTTAATAGCTTCTTCTGCGACTATGCTTACTAAAAGTTTTCTTTCTCTTCCGTTCCTCCATCCAGTAACCTAACAAGGCAATCCAACTGCAAATGTCCCTAGATACCCATATTGTAAGCCCAGTTAGCTCTTCGTAAGTAGTAAAATGTTTACACATAATCGTCGCGTGTTTGACAATGGTAATCGTACAAACTTGCTCTTAAAATGTGGATTCACTTCGGTTGGAAGTTTCAAAGCAAATCTTAAGATATTCTCTTAAGACTATATTTTAGGCACAGTACAAACTTGTCAAGAGTAAGCAAGAAGAAATGTCACTAAAGCCATGGTTTATATGTGAGCTCATATAATGCCTATAATGAAATCGTATGGAACGATCACAAAAGAGCAAGAAATAGGGCCCTATCTCGCCTAAATCAACCAACAATATTGCCTTATTGTTGTAAATTTGTAACACGAGTAAATGGCATTTTACATCACGTATCTATTTTTATTTATTTTTATGCCAGGCAAACAAAAGAATTCATAAAACATAGCAAACACTGAGTATTTCGCATATTAAAAAATTACAATGCTCTCAGCAATTGAAAAACAGATGCCAAAAATAATAATGTGATATGATTGATGGCAGTTAATTCAACAATGATAAACTCAACTTTAATAATAAGTTTACGCGCATTAATGCCACTTAAAATTGTAAGCCAAAATTAAAAATACATAATAGAAATACATACAAATTATGTGTACACTCCTTTTGATGGTTGATGCTTCGAGAATTTTACTATTAGCGACAGCACATTAGCTTCTAGAACCAATGCAATAGCTTCAAACTCATTTTGCTTGTTGAGTCATACAGAGTCATGATAATAATAATAACTGTTAGATTATATTGAAGGATAGTGGCTGAAGATAGAATGCAAACATTCGGGGAAACCTGGTTCCTTCAATTTGCCCCATGGTTTGTTGTCAACATTGCTTTATGCTCATCATCATCATAAAGTGTTGCTGTTGGTAGTAATATTTATGTAAGTACGACTACTTTAGTGAGGACTACCAAAGTCAACCAAACCCCCGCACCAATAGATTTTATTTGAAATTTAGATAATTAAATGTATTTGTAGGAAAATTTTTATCTCTGTTATGCATGGGTAAATCATTAATTTCATACGTAAATATAGTTTAAATGTTTTCAATAATTGTTTAAAGAAGTCCCGAGCAGAAAATGATGAGATCATACTATTGATTCTAACTTGCAACTGGGTTGGTATACTAGTCATTTTGCATATATTTTTAGTTAGATAACTCAGTTAATAAACCAGAGCAAAGCAACGGATGAACGGATGAATATTAGAATTCAGTCGTAAACAGCAGAAACAATTTTGAAATTTCGACAGTTTTCCACGAATAACCAAAGCCTACAACCACCAACCAGTTAAGTTGGCAGACACCGTGGCCAAATATGAAAATTATAGGATTAGATTATCTCCCTTCGAAAATAAGATGAGCAAGAATCAAGGACACTAGTCGTAAAACAAAATTAATTTTCTTTCTGATAGCTAACAAAGCTGAATAGTTATATTGGGTACCTATATATTCTTCTATAAAATCATAAAATGCTTAACATGCATGAATTGTTGAAGTTCCAAAGTTGCAATCAACCAAAAAGTACACAAAGCCAAGTCCCAATTTATCTATCATAGTTATTGTAGCAAACAAAACCTGCAAGGTAATCACAATTATATGAATGAAAGTGGGGAACAAAGGAAGGACTGCAATCTTTGTGGTAGAAAAGCAGGGGATACTCTATATTCACTAAAATCTGCATAATATTATTCCAATTGGTTTGTCTTTGGCAATAAATATATCTTTTAGATGGTCTGCAAACAGCAAGAATACACCAAAAGTTATAGTTTACAACGAGTGTACGCATACGCATGTCTACTATAAACCAAACCTATCCATGTGTGCTAAAAAGGCAAACTAAAACGTTCTACAAACCAGAAACCGTAACCGTAATAATCATTTCTGGTGTGTTTCCTTCTGGTACTAAATGACTACTGCTACACTTGTTCTGCATGAATACAAACGCAACACAATTTTCGTCTAATCATCATGCTCACAGCATTATTATGCGTACACACAGAGCAACAAAATTATACAAGTTTAACAAAACGACTTGGTAATCAGAATAACGTAGCAAGCTTGTTTTGCATTATTTTCTTCTTAGAACTCAAAATAACCACGAAAACGTGTTATTATTTTATTTTTACGCTTATAGGAGAACTTGTAGTGTCATTCAGAATAAATAACGCTCATAACTGTGGCACTTTCTTCAATCTCTTTTGGTCTGCTAATAGGGATTTGCTGACCAAGCTAAGAGCGAGAGATCAAGGTGCTGCACACACAACCAACAACAATCATCACAGAAATGTTTCTAGATGCGTGAGTGTCGCTTCCATTCCGAGCATTACTGGCTGACTACTCATTGCTTTTTTGTTTGCCAACACGATATAAAAAACGATTATAATTTTGTGGTTTTTACTTGTCTGTGTTACTGCTTCTGCATCAAAATCCTATTTCATCTTTTTATTCTCCACCAGCATCCGTGACATGACTTTAGTTGAAATGATATTACCACACTACGAATTACCAGCAATGTAGCAAGAAGTAATATAGCATTTCCTCACGAAATACCCATGTAGAAATACCCTGAAAACATTATTATTTAAATTCTGATGAACAATAATCGTACCGGTGTGTGGTGGAGGTAGCATAAAATGGCGACTGTAATGAGACGGGAACATTTTACTCTTTTCACCTCACATTTCAATTATGCATTGCATCTATTTCCTAGTCAAATGAGTTTCTACGTGGCATTGAGAACGCATGTATAAACAATAAGCATCTCTGTAGCGGCTTTCGGTGAGTACATCTACTCTGATTGCAGTCAACAAACATTACGTAATATATTAATATAGACATTATTCATGCATTAAGCACGTGGAACCCTTCTGTTTTTTATCCAGTAGTATCATCCTCTTGTCATCATCAGAAAAGTTAATTTCTCTATGTACCCCTGCTTCAATTACGTCCGCTTCGCGCAGGCAGGAAGTAATACTGAAGTCTATCATACGGATATGGAGTACACATCATATCTATTATGTACCATTATATATGCGTCTCATGGAGGTAAAAGGAAATTAAAACTTTGACAAAGCCGCATAAAAACTGCTTTGCGAATGAGGAAATAATAATTATCATCTGTGAACCTCTTCCCATAAAATGCGTACAATGATATTTCATCGTAAACCCAAAAATCTGACTCGGATTTCTGATTTTATTTTTCTCGTGAATTTTATGCTTACTTTACTTGCTCAAGTATAATTGAGCTTAGTACGTGCTTGTTTGGATTGTTGTTGCTCGACAAGCTGGCTAATATTTGAACTAATTCTCTACTCTCGGCTTGTTGAGTCACAAGAGATCCCATCTTTCCTGTGCATTATGAGAAGAGATGAACCCTCTTGTATTTTAACTGAAGCTTTTAAACTTGAACCGAAAACTCAGTAGAATTGTGAATATTATGAGTCACGTAAACTATTGAAAAAAGCACTCACTCCGGGTTTGGTTTTAATCCATCCGCTTTTTCGGAAGTTTGTGTATTCCATATGCATGAAGACGCGGAGGAAGAAATAAAACGTTCATACTGAGCTCGTGCTCATATTTCAAGGTGGTCACATTTCCACTTCCTATAAAAATACTTTTAGTTTTGTATGCAAATTCCGAATCTAAAATTATAAAAACCATCTAAACCTAGACCGAATAGTTACCAAAAAATTCAACACATTCTGTCCGCAAAAGCATCCCTTTCTACTTTGTACATTTTCTATATGGTCCACTTCAATTTTTTCCCGAAAAAGTCGGAAAAGGCTTAGCTTTCAGAAAACTGTGCTATATTAATACAAAACAACTTCCTGTACAACACCCGGTACATCACCACCTCCATCAATGTGAATACGACCGAATACATCACCATGTTTAGTTTTTGGTAGGAATGGGAAAAACTTGCTTCTTGTCTGTCAGTCAGCTATATGCACATTCTAAATTTAATTTCAAGGAGACAAAAGACATAATATCTACTAAACTATATACTATCTACTGTAAGTACTATATCATAATAAAAAAAAGCATATATCATACTTCTAGGCATGCTATTGTTGTCTGGAAAAGAGAAAATGTGTAGGTATATGTGTGCATTGTTACTACTTTCCGCAGTAAATCTTCAATGAGCCGCTGTTATTCCTACTCTGATGATTTTTATCACTTCTTTTACTTCTGTCTGTACAACAGAAACCATAAGGAGCACAAGATAAAACTGGTTGGCTAAAACTTATATCCATCTCTGACACGACCATCTAAGCATTCATTTCTCTCGTTTTCATTCAGGAAGGAAAGGCATGCATTATTTGCGAGAGAATGAGTTTAAAAAATGAAGAAGCAGTGTAGGACCACATCGGACATGCCGCGTGCTATGTGTGCTTATTGCCGGATGTAAAATGATATTACGACGGCACATGTGTCTATATGCGTGTACCTCACTCTCTCACTTGTAACATCACTACATTATTATCTCTACCTCCTCCTCTCTTTCGTCGAGTAAAAGTAAAATGATGCAGGTTTGTTCATGTCTTCCACTATTTTCTATTTGGTTCCAACGGACATAGGGTTTCTCTATTTCTTATGAATATTATGGAGTACATATATAATAATATCATGAACAGAGTGCTTTTATGTATGAATGAATGTATACAAGATTTATGGATGCTTTATGTATGTTTCTATTCAATATTAATGAAAATATACATAATTTACCATGATGACGTTGGGAAAGTTTCGGATGCTCCAGGGCTTTTGGGCATTGTCGCTCCAGTAGACGTTTTGTAGCACCACCACCACCGTCACTTGTGTTGATGATTCTTCCCTTACTTTTTGGCCAAGTGGTAGAAACAGGAAAATGGGCTCTTGTTGGTGTTGTAATAGCGGACGCCCTTACTTCCGCAGAGGTAGAAACAAAAGGAGAAAATGTTAAGGATGTTGTTGATGCTGCTGCTTCTGCTGATGTTGATGAGCTTGCTTTTATGGGAAAAGGTGCTGTAGTTGTAGCTTTTCCCTTTGTCTCCTTTTGGCTTGATGAGGTCGTGGAAATTGTTGTAGGAGAAGCGGTGAAAGTATCTGCAAAAGTTGTTGTAACAGTTGCTCTTGTTGTACTTCCTGTTGTTTGTGTTTGTGGAGAAAGAGAGTGATCCGTGTTGGCTTTTGATGCTCCTGGTTCTACTGATGAAGATGGCCTGTTGACCCTTAGCCTTGCTGGGTGAAACTTGGCAGAGGAGAAACGACTATTACGGCCTTTGACCAAATTGTAAGTAGAATAAGGAGACGAGGTTGCCGTATTTGGGGAAGGAGAAAGAGGAATTTTACAATATGTTCGTGTTCCGGTTTCTCGTTCTCTAAGACCACCAGCAACAGCAATGGAGCCACTACCACAACTAGTTGTTGTTCCTGTCGTTTTATGAGGCTGCAAAGGGATTTAAAGAGAAGCAGCATAAGAGAGATGAGCTACTAGGCTATAAAGTAAGATAATGCATGAAAAAGTATATAAAAAGATGCCAGTGTGATCTGGAAAAAAGGTCTCAAGCTTTTTTAAATATGCATTGCGTCGAGACGAGTCGTCGCACAGATAAGATAATACGATTCTTTTCTGTTTTGGTCTTGGAACATTTTTTGGATCTCTCTGGACTATAGAGTATTTCTGATGGACTACATTTTATTTTTGGACACAGTAAAACTAGTCCATTTACAGCTGTATAAAACTTAATTTTTTAGCAACAATCTTGCCAAGAAAAGGGATGAAGAAGAGAAGAAAGTTTTTATTGGAATTTTGTCCTTCTTGGAAGCACATGAAACATGTTCTTTCCCTTTCTACCATGTATTTAAACGTAAGATAAATTTAGCTCTCTACAATACAGAGGAAAAGTATGATATCTGGTCAACCGATAAACAAATGAAAACCTAAAACCCATAAAATGAATGGATGATTCACCACACCAGTGACATTGTAAGAATTTCTTTATCTTGAAAAATGAAGGTTTTGTTTTGTAAATTATATTTTCTAAACCATATAAAGAGAAATTTTGTGAACTTTAACTGTTTAACTGTTATAGAAATTGTATGAATGAAATTTGCATATCACAGCATCTCATAAAATACCTTTCTAAAACGTTTCATACCTACCTACCTAATATACCGATAGAGCTTTTTTTTCGTTTTCAGATATCTCATTCACAATAAATACTCAGCTTTTAAAACATGATTCAGTTCATTTGATTAGCAAGGAAAGAAAGTAAAACTCAGGGAAAGTAAGCAGGCTGGTACTGCTTCATGTAAATGTGCATCCTAGTGCTTTTTAAATTCTTATGCATATAGACTTACTTACCCTTTTTGATGATACAGCACTCCTAACTAAAATAGGGCTCTGGAGAGGCTCGTTCCCTGTGTTCCTCAATATTTCAGGAGAAAGGCTCCGGGAACGTTTTATGTTCCTTATATCCCTTACCTGCGGAGTTAAATAAAGAATAATGCCACGTTAACATGCGTACCCACATATTGGCATAGGTTGGCACAATAGCACAAACAAATTACTGTGCGTACAACATGCATTCACAAAACAATTTATATACATCTGCCATTTTCAATTTTCCGTAACATAGTTCACTCAAAAACAAAAAAGAAGCTGAGCAAGCATAACAATGTAAAAGGAGAACGTAACACGAGAACTTTTCCCTTCTTCATTTTCATTGCAAAACAGTTTTTCTTCATATGTATACTTTCGCTTGCTTTATGAACTTGAAGCGTACATTGACGTATCACGCGAATTTATTCCACTAACCTTTGAAGAGTTTATAATGTAGGAACTCCTGTGACCACTCCTCTCCGGCCCAATGCGCCCAAAACTCCGAATTTCACTTATATGCAGAGGAAGTGATCTTATTTGAGCTATTGGACCTGTACCAGGTAATAAAACGGATTTGGATCCAAAAACCTGCTTGCTACCAGCAGCAGTAAGGGTGTGACGAGCCGCATTACTTTTTGCTTCTCTTGCTAGCTTCCGCATTCGTGATTTTGAAAATGACGGTGGTGATGTGATGATGGGATACGAAATCGGCTTGAGACACTTGGCGTGCCGTGCACTTGAACGGGATAAAGATGATGATGATGATGGCGACGACGACGAGGCAATGGAGATTGCGACTCCAGTTCCTCCAGTTCTTTTGGCACGGTTGTCAGCAACAGCAGTAGCACTTTTACCTCTTAAATTTTTCCGTTTATATGCAGCAAACCAAGGAAAGTGACATGAAAAGAAATGATAAATATTCAAGCTAAACTTAGGAGTTTTGTACGTTTATTTGCATGGGATACTCTACACCGACAAGTGATGCGAGGAATTAGATTCTTATGTAAAGCAATTTAAAGTTATGCTGCTTTTATTATGCTATTGTTAAAATGAGATTAATGTGTACGAGGAACACTGTACAATTGATGCTTTATACAACGACTACTTACTACTTACCCAAACTTGGATTTAACCCTTTCATAGCAAGATCGCATCATGCAAACTAAAGTGTAAGTATAAGTTGGTACAAACAAATCAAGAACTTCACTCAATTCAACGTTAGAAGTTAACAATAATGTAAAAGTATGCGCATGGCAAATATGTTATTATATTATTATGAGTCTTAGCTTTTGGCTAGTATTCTAAAATAGGCAACGTTAAAAGTAATATGCTTCACCCCACCAATTACACTTATTGCTGAAAAGGCGGAATATGATTATATCAATGATTAGGAATTCTCAACACTTGACTTGAACCAACTTATTTTTTAAAGGGAGCTTGTTGTTGGCGTTGTAAATTACTTTGTTAGGTAAATAAAATCTATCTCTAGATCTGCCTTGCTGAATCTGTCTGTCTGTGTGGAGTCTGCTCACTTTTCTTACATGAACACACATTCAACGATTCAACTACATGCACACAAGTCATTTTTTTCACTGACGGACACGCTCTTGTGCACATCAAGAATTATTGTATAACATGCATAATAATAATCTCGTTTGTAATTCGTCGACCACTATGATCACTTTACTTTGTTGTGAGTTTACGTTTGGTTTTAGTATTAAGAATTGAGAGCACAATAAAGCATGATGGTGACTTGATGACGAGTGGTGTTTCTGGTGATGTGATGAGAGTGAATTATCTCATCTTGTTTTGTCCAAATTACTCTTGTTTCGTTTCGTAGTGTTTTGTGACTTGACTAGAAAAAAAGGAGACTATTATTTTAATGCATTTAGTGCTGATGCTTGCTTGCAGGCAAATATGAAAAAACAAAACCACACCAAGAGAGCAACTGCAAATTGCAACAATGCCACCACATCGTCATCATCATTGCCACCTCCTCCGCAACAATCCCCAAGCCAAACTTCCTGACAACAGCGACGAGGTTAGCCTCGTGATGATTAAAATTGGAGGACTCTCCTCCTCCTCCCCAACAATTACCTTTTTTTCACCAGGCACACCGGTGCTAGCGACGCCGGAGATGTGATGAAATAAAAGAATCAGCCACCCCACTACAAGGCACATAACTAGTTAAGAGTTAATATTATGATTCATGTAAATTGACGATGATCATGATATGATCAAGTCGTTTTGGTGAGACGGGAGGTCCAAAAACTGAAACAATATAATTGAGAGAGTGGAGCACAAATTATGAGATGCTACTACATAAAATAAAACGAGAAAATAGAACATTCACCATTTTAACTACACGGCAATTTTCAATCTAAAGTAATCAACTTTTTATTCATAATAATTTCCTCTCGTTCTTAATGGAATACTGAACATTACCCAACAAATTATGTATGTATTGTAGTATGTATGTTGTTTTTCAATGTTTTTGTTATATATATTGTATTACGTATTACATATATAATATAATATATATATTTATGTTGTAGAGTTTAGTTACTTTTTTAAAGAGCATGTAACGTACTATCATTCATACTTTTGTGTTAAACACGACGACAAAAAGTGTGATTTTGTTTTGTTTCTTGTGTGTTTAGTTTTTTTACTTTGTTGGCGGCACACATTTAATCATACGTATCATCATCATCATAGTAGTAAGTATATATTTTTCACGCGTTTCGAACATACACGAAATAACCAACGTAAACGTATAACGAAAAAAACAACAAACGAAAAAACGAAGTAGTTGTATCATCATTTTTCTTCTAATAGTAATAGTCAATATAGTTTTTTTTTCTATCATAGCACACATAGAAGAGATTTTAAAAGGCACACCCCTCTCTGCAGTAGTAATAACAGTAGTAAGTTTATCATCATGTGTAGTACTGATTAAATTTTTTCCATTTTTATTTTGATTTTCGTCAAACACAAAAAAAGATTTTTAACGTTACATTACAACGTTTTGTCGCACGAATAAATAAACGTTATAACGCTTTTTGTATTATCGTCAAATCATTCATTTTCTTGTATTTTGTAGTATAATGTGTGTTTTGATTGATCCAATTATCAATATATGATTATTACAATATTATTATGTTTTATTTTTTAAAAGATAATAACAAAGATGTTGTAGTAGAGAATAAGGTAGGGTACGTGATAATAATAATATAAAGTAACAATAGCACCAGTAGGTTCTATATAATTTTTTAGACAATATATAATAGTATAATTAGTAAATAATCTAAAGTTGTTTTGTAGAAAAGTAATGTTAATTCTACATTTGTCACTGATCACGTCGATACATCCCAGATCTCAGCAAGGAACGGTGGTAGCTTCTTATTCTTCAGTTTCAATGAGAAGCACATTTCGGAATTTATGTTGCCGAGCGTCCGCAGCTCCGTCAGGACCCCCAGAAGGCGTGCGAAGTTTACACCTATAATAGAGACAGACAACGACATGATAAATATGATGCTCAATTGACAGGTAATAAGCATGTCACACCTTGGAAATGACAGATAAATAACGACATTATTAATTTATTTGCTATATGGGCTTACCAGGCCGGACGGGATGGAGGTACTCAACATACGCTCTAAGAGCCTCTAAATAGATTTCCTGGATTTTTTCCACTTTTCTCGGTTCCAGAAGGAGGGGGCGTTCTGCGAATATACAATACATTTATGTCACACTCAAACACAAGGATATAAGAAAAATACAAAGATGACTATTTACGCAAGTAAACAAACATCCTGAACCTATGTATGTATAACTTGCACTCAATCATGTTTTGTCTCAAGTAGTGTTTAAAAGAATTTAAGTTTACCAAAAATGTTTAAAAATCTTTGACGTTTAAAACAAGTAGACTTCCTCATACAGATTAAGCAACCGATACATACAAATCAGATTCAAAACATTGCAAGGTCAATCATAAATGGACTACTATCATTATAAAGTCTGTGAACATTTTTAGTCAATATCATATTGAGTCAGATGCAGTCAACAACTTATCAAGCATCAAGTCATATCACAATCTTCAAAAAAGTAGGATTTTTATCAATTTTTTGCACTTTGCCGAAAATACTTCAAGTAAGTGTTCTTGATACCCACGACTCCCAATATGAGCATCATTGAAAAATACAACGATTTCCAAACTTTCATAACACTTATGTTGCAAAATGAACGTCATACCTGAAAATATTACGATGGCAGTAAGAAGAGCGTATTCTGCGTTGTCAACTGTAAGTAAAGAAAAGAAAACAATACATTATATTATAATAATTGTAATGTAATACGTTATTCGAATTCATACCGTACACGGTAGTTTTGATCCTGATCTAAATCATCATTGTATAACATTAATCAATAAATTACATTCTATGTTCTTGTGTCTTCCTTACCCTTCATTGTGCACATATGCCTACAGAAATTGAAGAGTGGGTCAGCCGAATCACCAACACCAGCCATACAATAATTCTCACGAGAATAGGGATGATTATTTGCGAACACAATCGTGTCCGTTTGAAAATCGTATCTTCTAGCTGTGCGTAACATCATCACTTCAGAGGAACAAGCCTATAAAATCATACAAAACGACAAAATTAAGAATTTTGCAATAATTCTTCCAAAAATTGATTTAAAAGATATTGTCCAGAACAATTTGAGAAAAATAAATAATATATGCTGATCGATCCATCATTCAGTTGAAATTTCGGAGGACTTTCATTCAATCCTCTTCATTTCTTCCAATTATTCGTATAACCTTCAGCAAGGTAATTTGATCTTCCCGAAGCAGAGTATCAAATCCCGGGAGCCTTTTGGCAAATTCTACGGTTAGTTGTACCGTGAGAATTGTCATCTCCGTTATGTGTTTGAACTTTGCCTCACTGTCGTGAATTTGGACCGGAGGTTCCTTTTTATCCCCACCAGCAATAGAAAACAAACAAAAGAAAATGTTTACATCAACATTTGCTCATTTACCTTCAGAAGCGTGATTTGGTCCTCCCGCTCTAGTTTGTCGAAGCCTGGTAAGCGTTTGGAGAATTCTACGATTAGCTGCACTGTCAATATTGTCATCTCAGTGATGTGTCGGAACCGAACCTCACTCGCATCCTCTCCCTCGGTTGGGAGCGACTATATTATTGACCAATAAGCGAAAGAAAAAAGTTAACCATTTTGAAGAAAAGTGGAAGAAACATTCCATGTTTGTAAGTGCGTGTATGTGTATCATGTTATATGTGTATATAAAGATTTTTTCAAAGAAAAGACAGGCGAAAGAAGAAATAGAAAATCCCCATAAAGATTATTCAAAACACATTTTTTTTTGCAAAGGGCATTGAAGAAGATTTAAGGATTCATACACAACATAGAGTTTAATAGTACACAAATTAAAATTGTAAAAAAAATAAGTCAATAAAAGTATATATAGATTCGCTTACGCTTAATCGCTTGAGATCTTCCTCTGAGGGCTGCTCGAACTCATCTTGAAAGTAAACTAATCGATTGATTAGTTCCTCTTGCTCTACGCTGAGCGACCTGCCACCAATAGTTGGGTGCTTTCCTGTCGACAGTCTATCAGGAGTCATCAGCCTTTCCTCCTGAGAAAAAAATGTAAGAAATATTAATATATAAATGATTTTGTGTAACGAAAACATTGCTAAAATAATTCAAGTGTAAATGACGTCAAACATCCTTTCGTAGAAATTGTTCGAACTTATGCTCAAACTTAATGTAAGCTTGAAATAGGAAGGTTTGGATACAGTTGGTTTGAGTTTGTTGAACATGTATGAATATGAGTTCTTTAAATCTATATTGTATTGCTCAGTCACGTGGGCATATCAAACTATGTTCTCACCTTACTAATCTCCACTTCTTTAGGTGTTGGAGACTGAGTCGTTGAATTGGGCTTATCCTTCTCTTTTTGTGCTTTCTTAGCTTCCCTTTTTACAGCACATTGGTACTCAGGTACGACGCCTACAACAAAGACAACGATAGAAAATTTATTATTTATAAATTGACGCAGTGAAGCTATTTATTAAAATTTATGAATTAGCACAGCAATCCTTACATTCAGGCCGCATTCCAACTGTGAGGCACTTCTTCAATCGACATTCTTGACACTTTCTCCTCATATACATATCTATCTCACAACTATTCCCATATTTGCATTGGTACACAGCGTTCTTTGTGATACTTCTTCGGAAGAAACCTAACAAGAAAAAAAATTCCACATGTTATTATAACCGCTCCAATGAACTGTCGCAAATAATTTCTTACATCAACGACCAAAAGTTACATATTATACAAAAGCAAATGATGAGACAGGGACGAGGAGACATGGGCCGATGATGAAACACCGATGACGCCCATACAAATCACATCATCCATCATGGTATTTCCATTTATATTTTATAAACTTTAAATATCCACCAACCTTTACATCCTTCACAGGTGAGAGCATTATAGTGGTATCCAGAGGCTCTGTCTCCACACACCAGGCAAAGTTCTTCCTGTTGTCGCGGAACGGGGCCTTTCTTTTTCTTTCCATCGCCACAGCTATCTGCACCGAATCCACCAGGAGGGGAAAGATCTTCTCTTCCTATAATCATCATAGAAAACGGAAAATGTTTCATTTTTTCACTTCTTTCTCAATACACTTTTCACACGTTTAGCTGAACTAACTGCTACAAATCAAGTCTAAAATGATGCTTTCTCTTTCCCAAACTTTTTCAAGCGCATGAGTTCATATTCTAATTACAACTAATTTTACATTTACAACATCCATTCACGAAAAGCATCCTTTCTTATCCATACCTTATCACCATCATTTTTGTTTTTATTATTATTAATACATACAATGGCATATTATTCCAACCAACTCTGACTCTATATAGTACCTAGAGCTTCCCTATAGTTTATAATGCAAGCTACTGAGTATCTCTTCCTTATAATTCCTTATCTTCTAACAGTCATCATATTTTCCTCTCATCTGGACATTGTACCATCAAACATAATTATCTTTACAATTATTTTTATCTACTTAAGGGGAATTGTTCCCATTATTATATGTTCGTCAGGTGAGTTTTCACTACGAGTCACATTATCACATAACATTACATGCTATATAGAATGTAAAATGTAACATAACTCTCGTCTTCTCAATTTTCCATTCCTGATCATCATCATCATCACCTCATGATGATTACAATTGCGTTTGCTTTGCTGTTAGGTCAATAACTCAGGTGCATTTCAAGGTTAGCGTGTCAGTGTCCTGATACTTCCATGATGATGATGATGATCATCGCTCACTGCTAGAGATATATACCCGTCTGCTTACACTACGTACAAATACAAACAGGCGGAGCTTTCCACCACTACGCCACTAAAGTCATATACATGCCGTGGCAGTATCCAAGTACGTATCTAACGTAGAAAAAAAAGAGTTCCATTCTCCATACAAGTTATGTACCACTTCACTTTGCTTTAACACTATTCCATACACACACACATCACATAATCGTCCATTCCTCCATACACCAACAAAACCAAAACCAAACCACCTCCTTCTCCAACTTCAATGTTACATTCTACATATTTCTAAGTTTCGCTCTTTACACACTACTGCTGGTTTATTCACTAAACCTTTCCCTTTCATCATATTATTATCGTCATTACAAAAA
>JAQIXW010002289.1:0-15987 GCA_034700685.1 Willowsia buskii | reverse complement strand
GATTCATTTCCATCTCCATCATTTTGGGAACGAGTGCAGCTCCAGAGATACAAATGCAGAGAGAGATGGACAGGACACACAAAGATTTTTGGCTCAGCAAGGAAGCAGGGATTTACTCACAATTTAGCTGTGATTAGAAGCACGCCATAAATGAGCGTTCTTCTTTGAGATGAAACAGAAACTTGTAATTAAGATAAACCATCTTTTTAACATTCCGATTGCCCTGAAGCCGAGAGCAAGCTGAGAAAAGAAAGAGAAAAAAAAAGAGGAGAGCCAAGCAACACTGTAGAATCTCTCATTTGTGTACAATTTTTATGGATGCCTCTCTTCTGATGTCTTATTTAAGTTGATTAGGATGACGAGAGAAAAGAGGAGAATTCCTGTACAACAATACTATTAAATGTTCATTTTGACATCGTCTAAATTTCCCTCTTGAAATACAAGACCATCATCATATCATCATCTCTCAACTTTTTTATTTTCACTTCTCCTCAAATTTTTATCCAGCGGGCTGACTAACCACCTTGTATTCAGGAATCACAGAGAGAGAGAGAGGCAACGACTTGGACAGCTATAATAACAAGAGAACAAGATACATCCGAGAGTACCCATCTTGATTACGCTTTTGACACAAAACGAATATCCGTTGGGTATGACTCAACAGAATAATCCATGTAATATTTTTTTATAACTATTTATGTATCACGTCCACAATGATGCCATATTAACAGCAACACACATCACTTTGTTAGCAGCGTTTAATGATGCACAATGAAAATAGGTAAAAATAGTCCTCCCATTCTAAAAGCCGGTGTTTGACATCTTCATCTCAATTTTTTTTCTTCCTCTAAGCGTTTTTTTTTAGCAGCAGCATCAACAAGATTATCATGTCGTGCATAAGTTGAGTATTCATTTTATTATTATTTATCTGCATCATCACAATAATGCAAAGTACGACAACCATTCGACAAACTCAAACAAGATAATTAATTGAATAGAAGAGAGGTGTTGATACTTATCTCTCTCGACTGATATATTTGTTCCGTTCTGATGAGCAACGAATTTTATACCTGCTTTCGATACACCATCTAATGAACCTATTGTAAATTTCTGTTCACATTTTTTTTCTACTGGAGGAAAAATCAAAAGCTTTCTTTTCGCTTGTGAATTTCAAATTTATTGTGATATTGTTCCATTAATTTGAACTATTCATGTTCTTATTTTTCAATCAGTCCAATACATTTATAGCTCATTGATGACTTTGCAGGAATAAATGTTAACTCTTAGCTTTTCCAAAGAGATACACACTTGTTGTCTGTGTAATCAATATGGTTGCATTATAATCATGAAGTCATGATGAATCCAATCCAGGCTTTTAAGCTGCTCATAATTCTAAACGGGTAACAAACCCTGTCCCAATCAATTAAGCAAGTCAAATCTATTCTTTAATAATGCTTATCCCAGTCGCTAATAATGTTTGATAAATAACACAACTTAATCTCATCACCATTCTCAATCACAGATTTTTAGCAAGAGATTCAATTCATCTGGGAGCTTTGCACGCGCATCCCGTCGATTTTCTCTATTCCTCATTGGATTTGCATCCCTCGCATAAGCTTTATTGTTCAAAGTCAAACTATTTACTTAACTCGCTTTCTATACCAAACAGGAAAATAGTTGGGGAAAAAGCAACACAAAAATACATATCATATCCCTTCCCTCAGAAGAGCTGTGCTCTTCTGTTTTCCTCTTTTTTTCACTTTAGCCCCGTAAAAGTTACATCATCCATTCTTATCAGTTATTATGCCATAAAAAGGCATTACGTACCATTAGAGAATATATTATGTCTTATTTTCTACCAGAAAAGTGTGCACAGCATTATGGCAACTTTGTTTTCTCTTCCTTTTTTCTCCTCGTTCCGTAATAGCAGTAATGATATCCTTTTTTCTAATGTATGGTCGACCTACTACATGTCATTTACGTTTTTGTTCACTCATATTATTATCCTTTCTACAATAACAAGAGGAACAACAGGAGACGACACGACTCACAGAGCAAAAGCCAAAAAGCAGAGAGAGGAATACAGATGAGATGAGAAGGAGGAAGGAAGGATTTGTGTCGCACTCCTGTGCATTTTTCGGTGCTTAATTGACCGGGAAGGAGAGATTAAATAATCATCGCTCCATTAATGCCCAACTTTTTTTTCCACATTGGATTACTACTTTTGTTGCTGCTCATGTTCACGGGCACCATTACATTTTGTTTGTCTCCTCTAATGGCTTCTCTCTCTCTCTCTGTTATTATTACTATTATTATTGCTCCCATCATCAATTCATCATTATCTCACGTAAAATATGTATTGGTGAAAACTCGCTTTTTCATGTGCTTTCCTAATAGAATGAAAGAGTAGTTGATAGTATGCACATTTTTTTCTTCTAAAAATGCATTAAAAACAGTTAAAGTATTTCCCGAAGGCGTTATTTTTTTCTCTCTTTTTTCTCAGATAAGATTCCTTCGAATGATCCCCATTCTTCTTGAAATTCCAGATAATTACGTATGAGTCTATAGTGTGATTTCGATTAAAATGTGACGCTTTGATTTCAATTACGGGAAAGAATACGAATGAGCTCATTACACAGCATTTACCATGGAAACTCTCTTTTTTCTTCTTTAGGTTCTATATATGATTGTATGGGAGCATGTTTGCCTATTCTTGACAGGAGCAATCCATTCTGGTCTCTAGTTAAAAAAGAGAGAAAAAAATCTTCAAGGTGTATCACTGGCTGGAAAAAAAGTGGAGAGAGAGAAGAAGGAAAAAAGTTACGTATTCAAATGAATTCATTTTATTGCAGTCACTCCAATATTCTCGCAGTCAAAAGGATACAAAAGAATTGATTTAGGAAAACGAAGAGAACTGTGAAGAAAGAAAACCACTTTCTGCTAGTCTTTCTGGTTGAGAGAATCATAATGTACAGGGTGTGTGCATGTGTCCCCTGTGATTCTTCTACAATTGAATATTTTAAGTAGTCTAATGAAATTGCCGACAGAAAAAAAAACTTTTTTTTATTCTTCTTCTCTTTCTCCACCAACATTTCACAATCATTTAGAATGTCTTGATGAGATTCAAATGGGGCGAATAATGCAGAATCTATATCTTTCGGAGAAGAAGAGAAAGGAAAAAAAAGTGAATAAAGTAGAGAGAGAAAAAAAGGGAATTTGAGATAGTTACAATTACATCATTGCCTATTCATTTCTTAACTGGAAAGTTTATACGTATTCCTACAGAGAAATATGTGTGGAAGCTAATGCAAGAGAATTGGAATAATATTTGGAGACCAGACCAGACCAGAGACGTCTTGCTGATCATGAAACTTTTTAACTGGGGAATATTGCAGAGAGGACTATTACTTTACAATATTTGATATTTGGTAAGTGAGTATAATATATTTAAGTAGGAAGATTACATTTATTATTTGGAGAAATGAATGAATGAATAAAGGTGGCGAATGGCTTTGTCACCAGGAAAGTCGCAGTGGCATCAGTAGAGAGACATTCATATCACTGATAATATTGAACTTGTTTTATTACAGTTTGAAGAAAGAATTGTAGAAAGTTTACTCCAGCATTTACATGACGAGGGAGAAAAGGCGACAAAGATGATACTATTATTACACGGAAAATAGCGGAGTGGAAAAATAGTGTACACAAAAGTAAGTCTTTTTTTTCTCCATTCAAAATGTATCCTTGTAACTTTAACAGACAATAGGACTGTTTTTTTTTCTCCTTGAAATTGCTCCTGCTTGCTAACTTGCATTTGTACACAAGAAAAAAATAGCTGATGAGAGAGAGAGAGAAAGGGAAAAAAAGAAACGAGAAAGAAATTGAAATCTGCATAAAATTTATGGTGTCTCAAAGGTAAAAATGGTAATAAAATGAAGGGAGACTAAATCCTTTGAGTAAATTGAATTGCAGAAAAACGACTTCAATTTAAAAATGTCGCCACTTGAAAAGTGGTGAAGGAGGAGGAAAAAAAAAGAAAGTAAAAAAAAGTTTTCCTATTCTTTAGAACACTTTCACTCCCCATCTTTCTCTCACTTTTTTCTCATTCAAAATTTTATAGGATTTACATTAGTACGAGAGTGACTCTATTATATTATAATGTGAGAGGTGTGATTGCACACTGCTACTTTTCCGTTTTGCATAGCGAGAGGGAATGGATCAGTAAAAAATGTAATATGGTGTAATATACATTTCAAACATTTTGTTTGTTAAACTTTCTTCCAGACAATATAATGCAGAAAATGTTAAGCATATTATATTTACTACCTGATAAAAAAGTCGTCGTGTGAGAGAGAGAAACGAGAGGAGTGAAAGTAAGTGGCTGATTTCTTACGGTGATGGTGGAAAATTGGATGAGGAGTTGTAGTTGCGAGTTGAGAAATAAAAAAATGGAGTGAGCTGGATTTGTGAAATGGATGGTAAGAGAGAAAAGAAAATAAGCGAAAGTAGAAAAAAAGTTCATTCCAAATTGAATTGAATTCATTTTTAAATGTCTCATAATGTTTTGGCTTGTGCGATTTCCTCGTAGCACTTTATATTCAAATTTCCTAGTCGTTTTCCCCAAAGTCATTGGAACTGTAATAATAAACTGGTAGGAGCAGGGACGAGATTTCTATTTCATTGGGCTCCACTTCCAGATTGTAAAAAGAATTGTAGAATGGATGCCTAGGATAATAAAAAAAAGGCTGACTTTTTTTCTATAATATGTAGTTTGAGATGTGTCTTGAGATGTGTCAAACTTGTAAGGTATACTTTTAAGAATTTAATTAGATGTCTGTTGGAACTCGTTGGAAAAAAAATAATTATAAAAATTGTCTCATGAAATGTTATTGTTCTTTCATTATAATTCGAACATTAAAGCTTAAATTAGGAAGACATTTATAATTTATGCTATTTCTTAACGAGATATTTCTCTCCTCGAATCTGCGAATAAATCTGAGGACCTCAAATAAATGTCAAATGTGTAATATAAAAACCATTCGAGTTTCATTTTATTTCAGGTTTTGCATTAATTTTATTTCTCAATAGAAAAGGGATTTTCGTTTTGCAAAGGAGAGGGTCTCTCATAAAGAAAATAAAAATGGGGAGCTGTACAGTCATGATTAAATTTTGAAATTTATTCCGTGTAAACCACCATCGTCAACCCACAATGTAAACAAGCTTATCATTTATTTTATCCTGGTCATAAAAATACACATATGAGTGAGATGAATTGTGGTGGATGGAAATAAAAACAAAAGTTATACGCGTGTGTAAAAGTAGCGAAACAGGCGGAAGTCAACCAAAACACCTTATAATTGCGTAACAAGCTTAAACTGAAAAATTATAATCCTTAGATAAATCTAAACCAAATTTCGCTTTCATTTCAAAAATTTTATCACTGGCTGACCCAATAAAATATTTAACAAGTAAATATGAAAGACAGACAGCTTACTCCACTCATTCCATAAATTTTTGCACGTGCCTTCCAAAAGTCATAATATGAAAAGTATTTATATTGTTATATTTACGTTCGGTGAAAGGGATCATGTAAATAAAGTAAGGGAGGAATAAAACGGCCATAATATTCGCTTCATGGTTCTCATGACAGATGCAATACGTCAACTTAATTCTTGCAATATGGATATGATAACTTGCTCCTACTACCCTCTCCTCACATCATATCATCATCTACACAATAAAGTATGTTGTAAGCCATAATAAAGCTCTTTTACTGATCCTCCACAAGATGAATTGAAACAGATAGAAAGAGTGGGAAGCACATTATCCTCATCAACAACGACAGAGGGAGCGTTCACGAACATACCTAATTTCATTCCACAGAGGGAGTTTTCATTTTCTCCGGGTAAGTGAAGAAGAGAACTTTTCTCGTGGGAGACTTTTTCTTTTCAAAAAATGGCTGATAATCAATTATACTTGCATAATCTGATGATAGAACATGGCTATGCGCTTATAACATCTAGAATTATTATAAATTTGACTGTGGTTTTCAAGCTCATTATTTTTTGTGTGAAAAAATTGTACTCGCAAAATATTTTTGATCAACGACATGATTCCATTTGACAACCCGCTTGTCATCATGGCGAGCATTTCGGCATAATCTCAGATTAAGAAAGAATGACTTCAAATGAAAATCTGAATGAATGAAAACACCCGTTTGCCAAAGGATAAGCTAGTTTTCCCCCCAATTGATTTAAAATACATGGATTTATTAAACATGACAAGTATATCGAAATAAAAACCTCTTTTTTACGATCACCTATCGATTTCCAATCTGAATTCATAATCATGCTCAACTTTTGATTCAATCTCGTAAAATAAATTGAACGCTACACACACAGACACACCACCATAAATACAATCTATTATTTTCCTATGAAATAAAAAGCCCTGCCAAAATCTACATGTTTCCATTATCATCACTTAAAACTATATACCCGCACATCATCATTGTTATATAATCGGACCAACTTGTTGGTTACAATTACCACAAATGAGTGTAAAAAACATGCTCATCTTCTTCTCATTCTTTTTTTTCTCTCTCTCCACCTGTCTGTGTGTGAGAGTGCCCAACCTTATTTGAATAAATGACGTGAACCTACAACGAGGATTTGACAATTATTTCTGAGGTACAGGGAAACAAACAGATTATTAATTATTCATGAGCTAGGCTCACCAAAGTAGTCGCTGTTACCTCTCGCTCCATTCTTTTTCTTCACTTTTCCTCTCTCTCTCACACAAGCATATCCACAACTTATAGAACTGAGCATGCTGCAGAGTTGATGAAGATGAAGATGAAAAGGATTATAAAAAGGAAGCCTCCCAGAAGAAAATGAAATGGTGATGAAAAACACGCAATAATAAACTGGGCGCTTTGGGAAGGGCGCAGCAAGTCGTAAGAAGAAGAAGAAGAGTCATCAAAGCAATGAAATTATAGCAGTTTTGGTGTAGGTAGTAAAAAGTCGTAATAAGAATATTATTATGATGACGATGATGATATGAGTAGTGCTAGTAAAGCCTTAAGGCTTAATGGTACAAAGATGAAAATCTTGGACGAAACTTTTTTTTTCAATATTCCGCTTCTTCTTCTTCTGCAGTGAAAAGTATACAGATGAATGGCTAGAAACAAAAAGCTCTTGATTTCATATCGTTGTCAAACAAGGTTTCCTCCCGTTCTTGTTTTCTTTCATTTTTGAAAATGGACCCAAGGAAAAAAAGTGTTGGCGCATTTTATAATAATAATATTATCTTGTTAAGAAGAGATTTCTTTTCTGATTCAGGGTGGTGTTCCTCATTTCTCTCTTTCTCAGCTTGTCCTTTTACTTTAGTTTTTTTTCGACCAACACCGAAACAAACGATCTTATGGTTGTGTTTTGTGTTAAGCTGCATGGCAATGATTATGATGAAGACACTATCTGTCAAGAATGAATCCCCTTATAACCAGGTAGATCTTTCGTGGTGGACCTACCTTTCCTATTTACTTTTTTTTAAATGGTAAAGGAAAACAAGTATATATATTCAAGTCACCCTTGCAGTTGTTTTTTTTCTCGTGTAAGTTGTTTTGCTCTTTGGTGTAGTCAAGTCTGCATTTCTGTTTTTATTTTTGCTGCTGCTGTGAAATGTTAAGTGGAAATTTATAACAATGATATTGGCTTCTACAGTATTTTTTTTTCTCCCAAAATGTTTTCCCTGTTGTTAGAGTATGTCTTGTAGGAAATCTATGAGGACAGTGATGACGGCTCTATTAGCTTGTTGAAAACTACGGTTTTTTGTAATAATCATCATACAACGGAATAAATGTTTCGAGCCCTTTTTTTCTTCTGGTTTCATCCGAAGGATATATTTGGTTGGTTTGGCTGCAAGCGTCAAGGTGGTGATGATGAGAGGATTGCTTTTTAAGTACATGATTTTGCCAGAAAAAAGAGAGATTTGAATCTGTTTTAAGTGAAACACAAGAGTAGCCGAAGAAGATTCGTTAAAAAAGATGAATCTTTTTTCTTTACCTTCTCCCTGAGCGTCTTCATCTCTTTTGTTTTTTTTTCGTCGTGAATACAATTAAAGATTAACCTTTCGGTCTACTGGCTTTTGGCTTGGTGGATGGGCTGATATCAGAATGGGTTTGTGTGGAAAGAAGGGACAAGGAAAAGACATTGGTTTTACATTGGATATAAATTAACCTCTTTTGACACTTTTTCACATTTTACTTGCCCTCAGAGAGATTAAAAAGGGGAAAGAGAGACAGTGGAACTAGGATTAATATAAAGCATACATTTTTTAAAGCGTGGAGTCCTTAAACTTAAGAGAGAAAATAAGATTCATTGTGACTCAGGGAATCAGTCTGATTTTTTTTCTCGACAAGAGAGAGTCTCGTCTTTCCTATCTTTATCACAATTTATTCGATAAAATGGGTCTCTTTGATTGCTTCGATACTTCCGACACATGTAGTTAGAAAAAAGGTATCAGTTTCCAGTAGCTTATCGGTACCATGTTTTCTCCTCTCATTCCCCATTTAAAAAAATGTTCGTGGCTACAAGTCGTTCAGGTATTTTAGGTTGGCATGCAACTATTTCCCAAATTTTTCTATTGTTTCTTTTTCCAAAGCAAAATGGCAATTAATGTAAAATTTTTTGGACGTTTGCTCAAACTATTTCCATTTATAAAAAACATCGCTCCTAATACGTACTCTAAAAGGTTGTAAAATGCAGATTCTAAATATTTATCCATTTCTCTTGTCTTTCAAAACAAAGGAATTTTTTTTGGGGTAATCAAGAAATTATGGTAAGAATCTCTTTAATTATTCAACTCAAAACTTGACTGCGTCACTTTTTAAACTCTAATTCATATAATAACACAAGCCTTTTTTCTCTTGACTTTACCTTTATTGCTTGGAATATTATGACTGCTTGTATTTCGGGTGTGCTTACATATCAAAAAAAGCTTAGCATTTAAAGAAACAATCATGACCGATAAATGGTCAAAGTTGAAATACCGTTTAATAATGCGACGCATAAAAAATATGCGGTTCTTATTATGAGAAATAACTTGTGTTTTACAATGCACAATAGAGAATTTACACAGGCGAAAATAATAGTTTTATAAGCAGCATTGAAAAGCAATAGAAGGAAATGAAATGCATGCCAGCACAAAAATATATCCTTCATGAGTAATGGACAAGGGCAATCACATATTATTACAGGGAGTGCACTATAGACTCTCGTCTCTATAACGTAAGCACTTTTGCTCATTAATTTGATGTGCCATAATATTTTATTTTTCCGGCGGACTTTGTATACCCCAACTAATTAATAATGAGACAATGAGAGGTTTGCATGATCCACTGTAAATTGAAGGAGCAATTTTTGCTTAATTACTGTTCACAGCTTTTTTTCCATCATGAAATATTATTTCGTTTTTCTCTATAGCGAATCAGATGACAATTGTTTGAAGCTTGAGCAGAGCCAGTAATATAATTATTATTTCATTATCCGAAATGCTAAAGTATGAATTGCTTGAGAAAGAGAGAGATGCATTCTTACCTGTATGTTTTGTTATCAAGGTAGTATAATATATGTATAGACAGGTGTGTACGTGTGTAATGCGTAATATCATAATAATAAAATGTCTCTCGTTTCTTTTAATAAGCTCGTGTTTATGCTTGCTCGTTGCGACTTGTGTCTGAAAAATTGCCATTTTCTTTGACGACCGTGGTCAAGAGACAAAAGCCAGTTATTATCATTTCCAAAACGCATTGAAAATTAATGTGTGCGCTTTTTATGGTAAATGCTTTTTGATGAAATGAGCACAATTAAAAGGAAGATAATTGCGAATAATAGTTTTGGTCGATCATTTGAACAACAACTTAACTTTGTTTTTATTTTATTCCTCGTAACTTTACTACTCTCTCATAATCATAATTTACGGTATCATCATTACCATGCGCCAAAGTTATTTTGGCATAATTATAAATGTCGTTTCTATATGGTTTACAGGGAATTACACTAGATTGATAATTTACATAAACACACGAGGGGCATTCCATTGTAGGAGATAATTATTCTCTATGAAAAAATTAAGTTCACATGGTTGCAACAACAACAAAAGCATTCGCTATTTTTCGACAAAGACTATTAAAAGGTCACATGAGCCACAAAAATACAATGCGGAGCAAAACATTTCCGTCAAAGGAGAAACTTTTTGCTCTAATTGCTTATTATAATAAAAATACTTAATATTAATGGACGCTCTTTTATTGGGAATTAACCAAGTTTTTTAAACCATCACAAATAAATTATCACAACAAAAAGAAATTGAAGATTGTCAGTTTCACTAGAGCATCTATTTAAAATAACAAATTTAACGGTAATTTTGAGTAAAAATTTTGCATTTTATTGAGAACATTGATAAACTTAATGCAAATGAATTGATCATGAAAATAGACTTAATTTTGAAAATTACTTTTGAAATAGTAGTACTATTTTATATGGTAAAATAGTATAGCAGTTTATATGTGTAAGTTCATCTCTCTCTCTATTTTGTCATCTGTAACTCTAATGATTAAAGAGACTGATATGTAGCTGATTTGTAATTGGAAGTTTCATCCAACAAGTGAAGAAGATCAAATATCACCTTTTTTTCGTGCTCGCGGGTATACGAAGAAGGAAACTACTTTATAGAAAACTTGAATACAGAGTGGGATCAAAGGGTGGAGCACATTTCTCTATTATCTAACCCATACAGGGTAGCATGTAGTTCATCCAGTTTCGTTCCTAGTCTTAATTAACTTTTCCAACTTTCCTCGTGTCTTTACAACTCCGTAAAAATAGGGAATTCAACTCTGAAGTGCTCAGAATAGGGAACAATTTTAATTAGCTGGTTTCATTGACTGTTAATTTATGACGGAATAATAAAGAGACAAATAGAAATCGATTGTATTTAAAATTCAATGGCATTTCCTTTCAATATGTCTGAATAAGTTTATGTTCCTGGACGGTTACAAGATCTTCTATATTTCTATGATGATCATGGTAGCATGGATAAATGGTAACTTTAAAAATTTCAGAAGTCGACAAGAGAAAGTTTTTTTTTTCAGAGAAAATGTGACTACTTTGGTTGCTTGAGTTGAATGAGAAATGGAGTTTTGTATGCTCTTCAGTAAAAACCATGGATTATTTTAGCGTGCAATTAATGAATATTTCTCTACTCTTCTAAGAATGCTATTTATATTGGGACTTAGATAATTTATTTTTTTGTTTAAATTTGAAATACTTATCATTCTGGGTATTATGTACATGTTAATATATTACAAAGTAGTTGGGCTTTTACAACAACATTGATTTCAAATTACACAGGCTTGTTTCCTCTACTTTTTTAAAACACAATGCTTATCTTTTATTCTATACTAATCAACAATACTGCAGAGTAAAATAAATAGTTATTCTTATCATACTTGACCGTTTTTTCTTCCTTTTTTAAATTATACCGCGAAAAAAATACATTGATTAAACGTCCTTTGAAGATATAACTCCTTGGTAGTTAAACTTGCGTTTTAAAACTATCTACTTATCCTTATCAATATATTATGCTAGTCTCTACTTATCATCGATAATATTAGTGCGGTGCAAAAAGTTGAGCACTGTTTTGGATTAAAGTGTTAAAGTTAGCAGCAGCAGCGGCAGCCGCAAACGCGGCTGCGAGATGGGGCCTCGTAGCCATCTTAATCTTCTCTAGTTCCGCCTCCTGAAGTCGCTTTGCTTTTGCTCTTCTGTTCTGGAACCAAATTTTGACCTGGAGAAAAAAAACAAAGAGAAAATTGGGGTTAATCACTTGCACTATTTATTATTGAATGGTCATCAAGAGAGAAAAATATGTTGCGTAAGAGTATACAGATTAAATTGTAGTTTTCAACTGACTTGTTCTTATTAAAAAATGAGGAAAATTGAGATATAATAGGAAAATTATTGTAAAATTACTGTTTCTTGTGGAACAATAATCTTCCCAGTAAAATATTTCAGAAGGGAAACGGGAAAATGCGTACACGTCACATGGCATCATCATGTCTCTCAGTGGTATTTACTGAACGTCAATCAACTCAAAAAGTAATAAGAAAAAGGAACACTGATAATGCGCCAACTTTCTAATGAATAATATAGTGATTTTTTTCTCTAATTCTTTACTACCCTCGCCCATATCTTCCCATCCAAGCTGGTATAATAGCTTGCCATAATTAATTAATCAATTGGCGTTCTTATTAACCTTACTTCAGCCTTCCCGATCCTTTCAATGACTTGGGACTAATCTTGAGACTAAAATTTTAATGAGGATTCCCTACTTTCCTTTATTTGAAGCTGACCACGTCCAATTCCACATGCTGGCGAGAAAGGAGGAAGACGTGGAGACAGTCATTTTGAATATTATTCCCTTCGCATGCAAGCTTCTTTCACAATTGTATCCGCGAGCAATAACTTAGCAATTCAATAAACGGAGCAATTGGAAAATTGAGGAATAAAATATGGATTGCTGACTTATACAAAATCGTATAATTTGGGAATTCATTTGTTCCGTTCTTCGCATAAAGGAAGGTGGAAACACAGTGTGAAAATGAATATTAAGAATTGCCCAGAGTTTTTCAACTTTTCCCTTTAATAACCCTTCCGTCATAATATTTGAATGGTCAATGGCTGAAAGAACATGTCAAACTTAATATGTAATAGTAAATATTGGGAAACAGTTTTTCTCGCATATTCTATCATGATGATGATGTTGCGTGTTTCCTATGTTCTCTCTTCTCGGATAAAACAGTCGTTTGTCCGAATCGCCTGAAAATGAGCAGTTAATAAAAAGCGCATATGTGGAAAAACAATATTTGCTGTCATTTGTAGATTTGTGTAGTGAGTACAATTTTCTTGAGGTTTCGTACCAATTAATAATTAACTGTATTTTGTTCCATGGAATGATGACTGATTAATGAAAAGAAACACCCTACAGTCTAAAATGAATTCTACCATTTCTAAATCCATCTCTCTCTCTCTCGTAGTCCATATTATACGCCTTGGAGAAACCTAATTAAAAATTTACCTTGCGTTTTCTCAATTCAGGAAAAACAAAAGGCTGGGGAAAATTTTCGTGACAAGGATTCTTTTAAAAATGGGAAAACTCCGTTTTTTTTCGCTTTCTGTCAATTGTATAATGTCTAGTGAATCTTAAATTAGAACTAGAAATGGCAAAGTTAAGTTGTCCCTCTCTGTCCATGTACTTATTATCGATGTCAAGAACAAACAATAATTATGGCGTAATAAACGTGCTGGAAATTGAGAGTTGGAACATGAGGTTAACTCTTTGATTTTTAATTGCAGATTAAGTTTTGACTAACAAGTGATGTCACCCAAAAATCGCTCATAATTACCAAGAGAACAAGTATCTATACAGGGAAGTATGAAAGATTAAGAGAAAATTGTTTGTCTTCCTTTTCATCAGTTTTTTAACTCCATTTAAAACTCCACTTTCTTTTGACACGGTAGCCTGCCTCTTTAACTAATTCATTGTCTGAAAGTCAGAAGAACAAGAGAGGTTGTATAATATTGTGTTACTTTTCCATTCTAAAATGTCTATCCTCTGCTTCTAGTCTCGCTGGAAGCGACAGCATTAAAAAAACCAGTGAAGAAAAAAAAGGTCGAATAATAAATTAGAGGAATTTACCAACGAAATGGATGATAACAAATCAAAAGTTAGAAAATGACTATGCCCACATTATTATTGAGTAAATGAGAGGTTTTGCAACTTTTATTTTTGTCTACCCGACTACATTTGCCAACGGATTACGTATCATGAGGTAATTTCATGATATTATGCCTCCCTACCTAATAATAATACTGAATTAGATATAAAAAAACTCTCTAGAATTTCCTTCTCTTGCCAAATGAATCGGAACTGGCTAATTACACAAATGGATTCTTGGCAAGCAAAGTAATTGCTTGTGTGAGAGAGAGAGAACTCTATGCTAAAAAAATTATATCTGTATTTTTCCCCATCCCAGATTTCCCCTCCCCCTCCATCCGTCTCCACTTGTAATATGAGCTGAGAGTGGAGAAGGAGGAGCAGAGATACATGAGGGAATAAAATATCATTATTTTTTTTTCTATTGTCTTGCCTCTCGTAATTGTCCATGAAGCAGACAAAGAGAGACTAAATGGGTCTATGATGATGACGATGACAATAAACCGCATGTGCACTTTACACGCACTAGATACAAGAGAGTCTAGTGGAAAAAGGATGTAAAGTTTGAAGAATTCTTATCATCATCTGAGCACACACACACCATAATAATTTCTTTGAATTGCGTGGTCGTAGTGTGAAATATGCGAACTCCTTTTTTGGTGAGCAATTAAGTTGGAACAAAATTCTTTCGAGAGAGGACACACATAGGAGGGATGACTTTGCTGACAAACTCGACTTGTAAAATGACAAGAAACAATAAGAGATTCCTATTCTTCTCAACTAAATAATAATGACGATCATTTATGAAGATATAAAGAAAGACAAACGGTGAATATTATCATTTTCTATTTAAACTAGCCCAAAAAATTGCTTTGAACAAATAAAAAAAAACAAAGTATTCATTAAAATTATCCTTTCAGCAAGCACACACTTCAAAATGTGCAAACTCTCTATATAATTTAACTACTAGTGCGGCCTGTTTAATGGCCAGTTTTGTATTGTTACTTTGTACACTAAATTGTTTTTCACAGATAGTCACATACAAAATGTTTATTTCGCTCTACGCCTTTTCATCATTATCACCCCCATCAAAACAGTTCCTACTGCCACACTACTGGTGGTGCTGTGTGGCTGAGTTTGATGAGACCGGCATCCTGCTCATTATCGCAGAAACAATTAACTCTCATGAAAATGTTACAAACAAGGATATATACTTTATTTACTAAGAATGGGACTGCATGTTGGAAACCGTTTTAAAATGTTAATTTAAAGAGTACATCATTGTCACAAAAAAATATAACCTTATAGTTAACCCACCATAATTAAACATTTTATTATATTGTTAACTTATTTTGTCGCTGTGTCGTCGTCATTATTACTTTTAGCTCTGCAGTTGACTTTGTCTTCTTGAAATAATTACAAAACAGCAATGAAAGATTATTATCATTTCATCACTTTTCACGCTATCACTTCTATTCAAATATTTTTTTTGTTTAAATTACTGTTTTCTCAACAGCGCGCTATGCACACTGTTGCTGATGAGTTACGACAGTGATGTCGATGATGGTGTCAAATCTGTTTTGATGATGATATTAACTTTATTTTTCAAAGTTTTAAAACTAGTTAACATCCATTATCTCCTTTTTTATAGGTTTTAAAAGTCTCATTGTTATTTTTTTTCTATAGCTCTTTCTATACAACTTGGGGTTAATTTATTATGCACAGTTATTTATCATAATATTATTTGTGGTCCTTAATAAGCATAATTAAGCTGACATCAATAATGATTTTAATTTCTGAGTTGCTTTCCTTTGTTTGTTTTTTTTGATGAGCGCAAGCATAAGCCATCAACCAACAGCGGCCATTAAGAGTTCTAAATTTTCTCAATTTACGGAAAATAAACAACTTTACAGAGAGAGATGATGTCTCTTTGCCAAAAAATATTATTTATGTGTTTCTGGTCCACTTTCATCATTGACATAATGCATAAAATAAATATGAAACTTGAGGCAGTGGTTTTAGCAGATTAATTGTGTTAAAACGTGTGCGGACGTTTGTCCATTTTGATGAGTGATGACACACCGTTTATTTTTGATCCTATCAGTTTCTCATCATCTATAATAAATTGTAATAATATGTAGGATGTCAGTTTGATTGGAAGTTTCCAAAAAGTAAATGATTACTAAGGGCGAACGAACGACGATGAAACTTGTG
>JAQIXW010002288.1:0-15988 GCA_034700685.1 Willowsia buskii | reverse complement strand
AAATTACATAAAGTAGTCCTCGAATCACCACGTATTCCGTGATTTTGTATTGTCACGGAATTAAGTTTGCTCTCAAAAACTTCCTTCTATCTTCAATATTCCGCTAATTACCTACATTAAATTGATGAGAATGGTTGCAGCTTGTCATTTAAAAAATTATTCAGTAGTAAATAAAATGAACAGGAGAACATACATTTGCTTCTCTGTCACATACATTTGGAAATTTTACAACTTAACATTGCAATAGTTGTAAGCGATGCATTTTTGCAAATAATTGACGAGTATAGATAAGGTTAAACGTATCCCCATATTACTACTTTTGAAAACAACATATTAGCCAACTTATCCAATCTCACTTTCTGCTAACTGCAATTCATCTACAGAACCATGTACGCATTCAAATGTATGATATTTACTACTGCGTATGAATATAGTGCAGCATCAGCATCACAAAATAATAATCTTAATAATAATATGATTGAAATTGAAAGAAACAGGTCCTTTTTTTCTTAAAGAAAATAGAGATTAAATATACATATTAGAGCCTAGGAGACTCATTTTAAAGATTCTGATACTATCAGTTTATTCAGCACTAGCGATTGTCGAAGTATCATCACGTCTTATGAATAGCGTCATATGAACATCCTCGGTTATGCATGTGTCTCTGTGTGTGTACTTTGGAGGCATTCGTGCTGCTGTTGTTTTGTCTTCGTCATTTTGACTGACGATGAGAAGGGCTGCCAAACAAGTTTCTCAAGAACAGGGAAAACCTGATGCCGTTCTTCCTACTATACAAAGCTGTTTTTTCATATGACGATCAAAAATGCACAGATCAGCTTATTACTTTCTGTGATATCTGCGATTTTTACAAAAAAAGAGCGTGGATCTCATCTCGTAAAGGGCAACCTATTGTCCATTATTCTGTCTATATCTGCGTGCATATGTGTGATGATGACAATCATTTGAGATGATGCGGTTTTTTTGTACACAACTTGCTAAAAAGAAAATT
This sequence comes from Willowsia buskii, assembly GCA_034700685.1. Lineage (NCBI taxonomy): Eukaryota > Metazoa > Arthropoda > Collembola > Entomobryomorpha > Entomobryidae > Willowsia > Willowsia buskii. Next base: position 14,979 of record JAQIXW010002288.1, on the reverse strand, counting down.
CATCGCCTGAAGCGAAATATCGAAAGGGACTATGGATTTTAAAAGTACAGTGTGGATCTAATAAACGATTACATTGCTATTATTATTGGCTATATTTCTATCCACTTGCTCTTTCATCTCGCCTTGTCTTCTCAATTCAACTTTGTTGTCTAGTTAATGCGCTAATGCATATCTTGTCATGACTATCCTTACTGTTGGTCAAGACCGTACCGTGCCACTTTTTTGCACTCTAGTTGGGCCGATGAGGTATTTATTCAGGGAGTTTTTTCTTCTTCAGCAAATCAAGTAGAAATGTATGAGGGAGTGAATCCATGTATGCACAAAATGAAAATGAATTCCTACAGTGGTGAAGAAGAAAATGTAAAGGAAATATACATGAATCTGGTTTCGTGAGGTTTGCTTTGCTTTGGAAGAATAAGTTGAAACAATATATATGCATTCATATCAACTGCTCGTATAATCATTATTACTAGCATCAGCAACGGCAGCGTAGTATGCAACATTTTTAAGAATGCGTCTTTTGTTGTTCAAGAGCAGCAGGTTTTGGAAGAAAAACTGCAAAAATTGAGTTCCTAGTGTTGTTGTTGTATGTATATATTATTGTCCATGTATGCAAATGCAGTTTGTGGTCTACTCGGAGTCATTTATGCATAATTGAATTTATTATGGAATACTTTTGACAGAGGAATTTCCCCAGCCCTACCTCTTTCCAAACTTCCTTCTAAACACTGAATTGTGAATATAGAAACAATATTTTGGAAGATGCGAACTAAAATTAAGGCACATAAACATTTATAATTATAACAAGTGTAGTGTAATAAATAAAATATTGTATTGGGTCCTCCGGTAAAACAGCACACAAAACGTTGTATTGTTTCTTCAATGATTTCCCAAATATACATGTTATGAAGAATTGAAGAATTATGTTAGTCTGCGCTATAAATATTGTAACATTCATCAACATTCACGATAACCCATAAGTTAATCCAGAATGGGATTTCATAATGGAACCATTTCATTACTTTTTTGTCCTGAATGTCCGAAAGAGGCAAGTATGTAATAAATTATGAAATATGTAATTATCAAGCAAAGATTTGTTTTGTTCATCGTCTAGAAATTCTTTGCGTCAGTCAGTGAATCTGGTATCAAACTCCAATAGATTATCACATCATGAAACAGGCTTTATACTCTGTAAGTAGTACAAACCCATAGCACACACGTACTCGTATGCAATGACTTCTCTTTATGAATGGTTTTTTTGTGCTCGGTTCAATTGTCGTCGAAACTTGCTATCAGGTGTAAAATTAAAATAGCATGAGTCATTGGGTATTGAATTGAGTTTTTCAATGCGACAATGTGTTAGTGTTACTTAATCAGGCATTTTCATTTTATTTTGGTTTCGACACATAGTTTCATCGGCAAGAAAGATATGTATTGAAGTGTGCATTTATTTTGAAATATTTACCCTTCCAAAGTCCACACATTACAACAAAAAGGTTTTTTCTCTTTTCAGTCGAAAGCCTGAGATAAGTAACAATAGTGATTTCTCATTGCTTGACTCACAAACAGAAGTCGGCTATTGGCTTGTCAAATAAAAGTAAAGTACAGAAGACCAGCGTGATTTAACTTTAAATGTTTAAATCAACATATTATAAATGTATGCGTAACATTCATTGCAGTCTCTTTTGTTTCTTATCCATTTCACCACCACAATCAAGTTTAAAATTTGGACTTTTCTCTGTCATATTCTCTGTTTATATGGGTGACTAACAATAATCGTTGAGCAAAGAAAACAAAAAGTAGAGATAAGTCTGCATAATTCTCTCTCAAACTTATTTACTACAAAAGTAGCTATAGTCTTGAGTTTCTGTTAGCAGCAAATCTGGAAGGCGTGTTTGATTCTTCTGCATTTTCCTCTCCTTCATGTCTGTGGTTTTTGTTTGAAAGAATGGTAATCCTAATGATCTCCGTTTCCACTAAATTTGCCGCTGCCCTTCTGTTGGTTATATACTTTACACTTTACTGTATCGCTTGCATGGTTACTTATGACTTGAAAATGAGTATTTTTAGTTTTTGTCCATTTCGAAGCATTATTGCTATAATATTTTGAAAGCTCCCTTGGAGAAACAGTCTCAAAGTTTAAGTGATTTCTGTTTCTGTATGTATGACGATTTTAACTTGCATACGTTTGTATTTGGATTGTATGTGGACTTTTGACTCTCATGGACTTATTTAAACTTTTGACATCAACCAGTTTGCTTGTTGCATTTGCCTTTTCGCTTCGTCGATTTGATTTCCTTCAACAACAGGAAGGGAAGAAGCCAGAAGAAGACCAAATACTGGATTGTATCTCAAATCCAGATAGATTGGGGAGGGAGAAGAGACATGAGATTAAGTTGTGACTAGTCAACTGTATTATTATCGAAAATAAGTCAGCAACTTGAGTGTGTAACAAGAGTGTATTATGGGGAACGCTCGTTGAATGTTTTATGTTTGTATACTTTTGCTGAGGAGTTAAATTTTGGTTTGTAGGGATCTTGTAAGTTGATCCCATGACATTGACATTTATCAATAGCCAGACTCAAAGTATTCACCACACAAAATTTGAAGAGGCAGAGAAACGGAAGAAGACGAAGAAAATACATAATATTTCAGAGTGTTTGTTTCTTTGCTCTACCGTATATATTTTTTGAAGGTAATGATACACAAGAGGGTAATATATTTTAAGGCACCTTCTTCCATTATCTTAGTTTTATAAATATAATGAAGATGAAACGAAAAATAGTACACTGTATCAACAAAAGGAGCGGGGAATGCAATGGGAAGAACAGAAAATGTTCCCTCTTTACCATTTCCAGCTGTCACACAAATCTTTGCCTTTTCATGTTTTACACCCTTCGAGGTAATTAAAAGTGCCATGAAGAACAAACGAAAGGGAGGATCCAGCACATTATTTACTTACACTTTTCTCCCCTCCTTATTCAATGAGAAAAAAGTGAAAAAAATACCGGCTCAAGTGTATAACTCAGAGAATAAATCTCATGATGACGGTTATTGCGCGATGACGGAGAAAAACTAGTTTACATAATATGACGTAGATTTCTGCAAAAACGGTAAATTTTGATGGATTATCACATTGTTTTGCATACGCAAATGTTGCTACAGATGTCTTTGGCTCAAGATTTATGATAATTATACTATTTACCACGGATTTTTACGGAAGCTCCTGTGGTGGACTAACCCTCACATAACCTTAAATTACCTATCAATTTTAAAGGTATCAGCCTCAGTGAAACTAGTAGGTGATTTATCGCGTGATGCATGCTACAACATCCCGTTGCCTTCAACAGCCTCATCAGCAGTTATTTAACCGTTTTGTGAAACGTTACATAATGTGTAAGAGTGTAAGCACTACTACTAACAATAAAAAAGCAGTAATGAGTATCACAAGATCACAATCATCAGTAAAAAGTGCTGCTAGCTGTTAGGTGATAATTGGCCTTAAATTGCGTTTACAATAATTGATTTAAAAACTGAGATAACCATGTATACGAAAAAATGCAATAATGATATGTTTGAGCAGACGACGAATGTGCAAATATCGCACGACACCTCACCTCATGTCATTGTCGGATTGCGTTCAGGCAATAGGCATTCGTGGCATTCATCGGTAAAAAATAATCTTAAAAGAATAGCTCAAGATTTACATAACATTTAATCTCTCATAATTACCATTACGTTTTAGTAAGAGGACACAACTAATACTCGCATTAGTAAATCTGATTACATATACTTAAGAAAATTTTACAAGTCATTCATCCATTCATTCCGCACAAGGTGCAGTGAATTCTTTTTGGTTAATGAATTAGTCCAGAGAATTTCATAATTTACATAAATTACTTCCAACAACACAACACGTAAAGTGGCCTTTGACCAACATGTAATACTACTTATTGCTCAGAAGATGCTGAGAACGCGTTCAAAACCTGCTTATATTTAAATACCCGTGCAAATAAAGCCCAAAGTACTTATAACCAGTGCTAAACTGACCATTGGAGTTATGTACAATATGAGGAGATTGCGTATGATGCTAAACTTGACACGTACTAGCAGCAAAAGTCTCAGAAGATAAATAATATGCGAGTTTTATATTTTTTCAGGTGGACAAGGTTAAGACGTTAAAATACTTGGTAAAATATTCTCACGGCTCAGATTTGAATTGTGCCTTGAGACAAGCAACAGGTAGTTTGATGTATGATATAATAGCGCACGTACTTCACGTCCACATCATCATAGCAGTATTGCGTTGTGATTCTTTCTTCTTCTGGTTTATGTGCATACTACATCATATAGCCAGCTTAATGATAATGCGTACGTATTATTATAACAAGCCAACGGAGTAAATAACTCTCTCTTGTTGCTTTACTTTACTCAATAATCAATGGATGCATGTGAATCGAAAATTTTGAATTGAATACCGGCCTCGGAGATAAAATACTGTGTTACGCGATTTTGATTTGGCAACACCATTTATCCTTCTCGTTTCTTTCACGTGTGCATATTTTTTGGTACATTTATAAAACCTCGTAATGGCATTGTTCCATTATTTTTTTTTCTTCTCTGGACATTGAGAAATTTTTTAAGAAGTGAAGGATGTGCATGTGTTAAATATTTTTGGTAGGCATGCGGTTTTAAAGATTAATTTCTCACCGGCCAATTGTAATCCTGTTCTGAAAGCTTTAATGAGTAGCAAAATGAGCTGTTGTGCAATAACAAGCGATGGGATCTGGAATCTATGAAAAAGGTGTAAAATCTGCTCCTTATATTATATTATAGCACTTCCGCAACCTAGTTCCCTCAATTGCCTTTAGTACTGACTTGTTTTTATGCACCCATATTTTATTACACATGCAGTATCAAATATTTATTCCTACTTCGACACAGTTTATTTCAATCTCATTAGTAGTATATGCATTTCTGGGTGCTTTAAAGCTTCAAGGTGAAATCCCAATTTTGCATTTGTTAGTCATCAATCTTTTATAATCTCTCGGCAGTTTTATTGCTCGTCTCCGTGACAACATGCCTTTCAACGACTTTGTATGAACAACTTTGACTGTCAAAGGTTCAGTAATCCATTTACTAACAAGTTGTTGGACGCACGAACTTAAGGGCATTGGACAAAAATCCCTTTCATGGTGCATATTATTTTATCCAGAATCTGGATTCCAGATATCCATGTAAGGCTATTCGGTGCCCCTACAAATCTCTCGAAAATAGCCGTTAAAAAAGGCACAAAGTTGAGGGAGTACATACACGACATGTGAATGTGTAGTATTGTTCCACATACCTAATGCATGTAGGCTCGTTTGGCGGATGCATGCATCCCAAGAAAAAAACAAGCCGTGGTGTTGATGAGAAGTAAAAAGAGGGCCTTTTGGTAGATGGTTTCTTTCCTTGAGGTACTTTGACAAACAGAATTGTTTCTTTCTTTGTTGCAGCGTGCTATCGTGCATTGAGTGAATACCCATAAGAATACAAAAATATTGGGTTGCTGGCTGCTGCAGCGTCCTATCCGCACACGGTTTTGTCGAATGCCCCATGAGTTCTGTGAAATCATCTTCTCTTCATCTCTTCTCTACCAAATGATGAAACCTGTAAAGTCTCTGATATTTGTCCGTTGAAAATTTCCATCCCTTTTAAGGACACAAAATGCAATATGAGAAGTTTCACTGAATCTTCCATTCTTCACAGTAATTTACCAACGATGTAGTGAAGCTTTGTAACAAATCTAACAAAAAATCATGTTACGTTAGGCTATCCCATTTGATTTTCTTAACAGAAAATAAGTATGGTTTGTGGGTTTTGAAAAGCTTTTCGTGAAGTGTCAAAATGATTATCATAAACAATTATGATATGATGACTAAATTTCATGCACGTACGTAGTTTGATGAATTTTCCATAGGCAAGATATATCTTAGAAACCTCTTTTTTTACTTATTCTTTGCAATAAATTATTATCTTTGTATTCATTACTGAAATCGGTTTACTTCCCATGCATTGAGTATTTCAAACCGAATGACTCACTATCACTACATTTATTTGAAGGCTGGTTTCTCTGGAATAACCTGAAAGTACATAATATTTTAAGGTGTGGATTTATTTATTATGCATTTATGTTTTCCAAAATTACACATTTGCGTATTTCAACAATTAGTCGTCATTTTCTCAGAATATAATTGATGTGTGGCATAAGAATTATCTCAGTAAAAACTAGCTTTGTGTTGGGCTCAGCAATTTATTCCCTTGTTTTTCAGTTTTTGCAAATTATAAAATAAGCAACAGGTGACAGGATGGACCCTCGTTCATACATAATATCTACTTGCTACACACAAGTATGCACATCCTTATTTCAAATTTAGCATAACGTAATCCTTGCATCGGTAAAATTCTTCCAACTGAAAACTCCAATCCAAGTACATTGTATGTGTAAATACACGTGTGTAGGTACCTCATATCAATCTCAGACGAGGGCACGTACTTCATAAACACACGAAAACTTAAATCGGTTTTTGTGACTCATAGTCATGCAGAAAAAAATCAGACTAGAATTCCTTGTATTTTCCCATAATGTTAGGTATATTACATATTACTCAACACAGGTATCATCGACCGACATCAAGTTTCCAGTATGTCCATGCATTAAAGATGGAGGAAGCATTATTATAATTTCAACTTTATGAACTATCATTTTTATGTTTAAGGATAATTGCACAATCGCATTTCATCGTTCTCTCCTTGCACAAACACTTTTTTAAATGTTGAATAAAGCTAATTTGGCCTTTTCTGATCATTATAATTACTTAGTTTACCATGTTGAATTTTCCACCGCACATATTCTTTGCCTGATTTGATGTGTATTGTGTGATGATGATTATTGTTATTTTTTTAAATCTTCCAAACCAGACTCATAATTATGATGCGATTAAATAAATGGTTATATCCAAACACCAACGGACAAATAATTTACTTGCGCTACATCGAATGAACAATGGAATAATAAACATCCAAATGTACATTGAATCCAATATGAGCTGTGCCAAATTTATTAATAGACACTTGGTATGATGCTTTTGATTTCGTTAACTATGCAATAATAAAGGTATTGGTTGTTGACTATAAAACAATAATAGGTACATAGAATAGGATGTGATGTAAGCTACAATATTAATTGTTGATACATACATATATATCGTACCCGAGAAAAACAGATGTGTATATTCGTATGTATAATTTTTCCAAGAATTCACCATTTTTTATTTAACGAGGTTTTATTTGTCGTTCAACGGTAAATGACCTTAAGTTTGCATGACTCTTAGATGACATTGTCCAAAGAAACATTGAATTCTTCTTAAATGGAAGTTGTTAAAATGGAACTAACTGACGAAGTGTTAATACTGAATGGATAAACGATATTCGGTGCGATATAGGATGTCTACAGATAGTGATTAGTACGTGAAAGAAAGTGTCAAAGGAAATTTAGGAATAATTTGTTCGCGGTTATTTATACAATATCTTATTCACACGTGAATACATCTGCCTTATATCATTGTAAGTTGTGCTATTATTAATGAAGTTAAACTTTGATATAAAAATTTTGGCGTAGGTGCAGAAAAAGAGAGTTTATTAGATAGGATGACACCTAATTTGCTTTGCTGGGCTTGATCATTACGAAAATTTGTTCAATCCATGCATCACTTCTTCCGTACTTCCACCAAAGCCGAGCATGAAGCAACTTAACGATTAAACTTATTCGATAAGATTTGTATTGGAAAATCATAAGTATTATTACAGTGCATGTACTAGTTGCTAGTAAACTAGTAGCAAAAGTATGATCAGCGAAACATATTCAGCCAACCAAGACTATTAAGCATCTTATTTATATAAAGTTTTAATTTAACAAAATACAATTTTGAAAACGAGCTTAAATGATTAACTATTGAATTTTTGAGAGCTTGTAAGAGTCCAGACAAATATAAATGAAGTATTTTTAATGAAAAAATTTGTCGTCTTGTCTCATGCTAGTCAGTCTAAATTTTAATTATAGTTTCAAAAATCATGGAGTACCATGGCCCATAGATGTGGTCCCTAAATCTGCTTGTTTTATTTAGAAAATTGAGGTAAGTAAGATGCTGTAACGTAATACATTCAAAGAGTTTTGTTGAAAAATTGAAATATTATTCCATCAGTTTCAAAACGCTCTTTAGTTAGTAGTCGGGTGTGAAACTAGTAAAAATATTTAGCTAGATTTACTAGTTGGTTAACTGAAATTCATACGGTTATGGGTATGATGAGTTTACCCCAACAATGCAGCATTAAGAAGAAGCCATATTCATCCTAAGCAACATTTTTACATACTATGTATCTCCAAATTCTATGAATCTTTTAGTTTAGTTTGAATGCTGAGTCCCTGCATCGCATACAGACTCATTGTTAGTGAATTAAGGGTCTTCCCTTCTTTCTGACAACGACAAATAAACAAAATACACACCAGGACGACGATGCATCACGTTCATGCTGTTATTGTTCTTTTCAACTTACATTTTACATTACATTTAGGAACAAGCACCCCATATCACTGCAGCAAAATGCTGAAGAGATTCAAACGTCTTTTTACCATCTACCCCTCTTTACTGCTTAACAAGCAGTATTGTATTGTATGCAAGTAGTTTATTTCATACAGCATTACATACTAATGTACCTAAACCTATGCATCTACTTTTTTCTATTGATAATGATTCCTTCGTTACAAGTTTACTTCTCCCAATTGACAGAGCACACAGACACGGACTGCTATATACAGACAAGACATTGGTACCACAACTACCTCCTTAAAGTATTCCTCTTTAAAAGGTTACATTAATATTACTAGCCGTTTTTTTTTACCTTATGTATGTATGGCACATCGTCGTAGTATTGTTGTTAAAACTTACACACTCCTGGCAATAGTAGTGATATGCATTGCATTGCTTGATTCTTAGATTTTCTTCATGTTCTTTAAGCAGTCCATGTTGGGATGTCCAAACGTTCACATCAGCTCGTTGCGTAGCCCACGCTCATGTAATTTTCATTTGAGTGCATACGACGTTTCCTATTTATTAATATTATTATTACCATCGTCATTAGTATTTTTACTAACTGTGCTATTGTTGTTTATGGCTGTTGATATTATCGCCGTGAAAAAGGAAGCCTTAAAAAGTGAGTCAGTTTTTTGGTGATCGTATATGATTTTGTTCTCTTGTGCTGTTTCTTATCATAACATTCAAAAAAGGGAAGATTAATAAAAGATCACAATAAAATTTTAAGCCCTTCCTCATGAGAAACAGGTACATGAGGAAAGGAAGGAAAAGGTATAGTAATCATCATACATCTTAAGTATATAGTGCGTTTTATCATCATCGTCATCTTCACCAAAAAATCCCAATACAAGTTGTATCCTATCGTTGTCCTTAGTCAAGCGTTAAAAAAGTTGCATCTCCCTTTCGGGTTCTTTTACCATCAGAAAAAAAATTACGTTGTTCCTTGTGCATTCATCGTGTAGTTTTCTCAGAGATGCATCTACGCTCGTACGCATCGTTTTTATAGCTTGAAAGCAACAACAACCTGTAGCTCAACAGTCAAAAGTTCACGAAGCAAAGTCTCCGCAACATAGAAAACAAAAATCTTTTCTTATCTTCTATGATCTGCTCCAATTCATGGTTTGAGTTTATATACCTACCTAAGCAGATGCAATCCGTCTCGCTGCATTTATTTTTACTGGCAGACCAGACATTTTAAATGTAATAAGCAGGCAATCAAAGTACACGGCTGAAGGTTTTGCGGAGCAACAAAATTATACCAGATTTCATTTGAAATAGCAAGTTGTAAGAGTTTTATGTGAAAATAAGCAAATTATGGGGTGCTATATTATTTTCCTTTGGACATAGCATTTTATTAATCTGATCATGAACAATTTACTGGTCTGGCGAGAGCGAAAGGAAAAGTTCAATTTCTATTTCAAAGTCAGTGTCATTCAAAATATCGACATTAACTAATGCCGATTCACTCGCAATAAAACATCACCAAATTTTTTATATGGAAATTTAAACAAAAGTATCTAAATGTTATTGTTATTGCTAGGCTTGGAATTAGTTTAATGGCTTTTGAGCTTTTGTGACAGTATAAATTGAGTTATATCAACTTTATCGAAGGTCCTAGTAGCCCAAATATTGTCCAAACATGTGCATTTAGCAAATTTGCTTTTATAGTGATAAAGAGGAGCATAAAAAATTCTGACTGACTTGATTGCAATTTTCATGTTATACATTAGTACGAATTTGCATTTAAATTGAAACTGATATAAGCAGTCACCACAGTTATATTCAGCACTTTTCATCCTCAGTCGGCGACCTGCTGTGCGTGCACTACTTTTTCTTATCCATATTATATTAGGATTGCTGAACATTCTTTGTTCTTGTTCCGCACACACTAAAAATCGTAATGCTAACATCCATATCGTTCGGATGATACATGTTATCTCAGTCAGTGCGAAACAATATTACTGTAGTTGACAACGGCAACAAATGGTTTTAAATATATAACGTGTCAACGGTTGGTATTTGTTCACAAAACATTTCGTATCTATCTGTCAATTTTTTATGTTGTATGTTTTATGTGCTTGTAACAAAACGATTCGATAACCCTTTCGTAGTTGTCAACGTAAAATATCCAATGGATGCTGAGATGCAACTTGTGAATAAATTGTGTATTTCTTGTGATTAGTTATTATTAGAATTTTATAGTTTTGATGTGAATGCATGTGTTTTAAAAATTCTTGCGTCTTTAACATAAATTAGATTGATGTTTTTATGTAAATAAATAATTATATCTTAAATTTATTTTTTTCTGTGTTTCTCCAGTTTTTTATTGAAAGCGTATGTACAATGAAGGATATCAGTGATTTTATTTGAAGATATTTGTCATCGCCATAACTTACAGTACATAAATTGCAGAAAAGTGAATGTGTGTTGCCGTCAAGATACGGTACAAGTTGGCTCCATGAACTACATACTAGCCTTTATGTAGAACAAAGGAAATAAATCAATTCAGCGTTCGATCTCACCTTTGTGTTGTCAACGATACAGTTTGACCTACATCATTTGCGGTTTTTTCGCCATTTCAAAAAATTTAATCAGCAAAAATGACGCTGAAACGGACAATCTGTATAAGTAAGTTTATTTTCCTATATTTCCTACTTTATAATTAAAAACTCTATTTTGTATGTCACGACTTTGATCAAAGCTTTGCCGACTTTACATGTGCTTTAGATATAGTTTGCTTGCAAGTCTAATAGTTTTGCTATCTATCATAATATACTATGACTCTTGCGCATCAAAGTCAAACAGGATTATTAGAATTGCTTATAAAAAAGCTTTATTCGCTCCATTCCTATTTCCATTTTCCTTTTTCTCTGTAGTGCCATCTAGCAAGTAAACGTGTGAAGATATATTTTCAATAAATGCAGCAATCACAATTTTCCATACGATATTTTTAATTACTGACTTCCTTCAACAGTTAACACAGAAATAGAAGCATTTCCACTGCTGGACTTGAACCAGAAATAGTTTTTTAAATAAATACATACATCATGCAGAAGTAGACGGCTGGCTTATAAATATTTTTTTGCAAAAGTTATACATATATATCTTAGGTACTGTTCTAACCAAACCAAAGTGCACCACCATTGTTCTGTTCGCGTTTGGTCTATAATAATACTAGAGAATTATCCTCATAAATATTCTCACAATACTGCCATTAATATGTGCACTTGACAAGAGCAGGAGAATAGCTCCGACAACAACTTGCCTTACTTAATAGACTCCTGTTCAGGAAAACAAGTCGTTCTCATTAAACCTCAAAGCAATTGTTTTCCTTCTATATCCAAACTTTTCAAAATAAAATGTGCAACAGCTTTTGCTTCGTCTGTCTTGATTTTTCTCAAATCTATGGAATTACTTCATTTATTACAAGCCAAAGACTAAGGAATTTAACTACTCGTGTGAAAAAATGGTTCATCATGTAAAAATAATGATGTTGCTGCTTCTTATTCTTTTTGATTGCTGTGATGTTCTTGTATCACAGAAGCAATAATAATAAGCCTGCATAACATAAACACATCTTTATCATATCATTTAAGATTGGAAACTGAACAAAAGAGTTGACGTCAAGATACGATCAGTGAACAATGTTGGATCAGTATTTATCATAGAACGTTTGGAGAATAATATATGAAAGAACACGTAATGTAGGTATTAATCACATGGGAGGCTTATCAATATATGGAAATAATATACCTACTTAATATCACATTAAGTGGAAGTTAAAATTGTGGAAAAAAGTATTTAAACAGGCAATAAAATTATATCAAAAAAAGCTACCTTTATTTACATAACATACATTGCAGCAGCAGAATGTTCTTGGCCCTTGTGAAGCGACAAGGTGGAGACATAATATTTTTTTATCATTTGGAAAAGGAAGTATAATTGATATAATAATTCATAAAATTCATGTTGAAATATTACTACTCCCCTCCTTAACTGCAAGTTGTTTTCCTATAGGACAATTGAGAAGCTAATATTCAAGTAAATTCTTATCCAATTCATGAGTATTTACTTTAACCATTGAGCAAAGATAGTAAAACGTGTCTAGTCCAAAGTGCATGTCCATGTTTACACGACCCAGAAAAAATATGCGTTTCTATTTTATATTACTCATAGTTCGAAGTACCAGCCTAAATGAAAATAACAAAAATATTATCTGTACAAATAATAAGTAAAATGTTGGAGAACGCACTGATTTACTAAACTCGTGTTAAAAATTATACTACGCCTCGTATGACCTACAACTCATGGGTTCGGTCCAGCTAAAAGTTCGATGGCATGTTTCAGTTCATCCGAACTGTCCCAGAAGACGTAATATATATATTAGAACAAAGAACAATAGCATGTGTACATGAATATGCAGTATATGGATGCATCAATTACAATAGCTATTTTCCTTCAAGTCGAAGATAGATAAATGGAATTGAGGCATGAGTTTTTAGGTACTTTTCATGAGTGACTTTTGTGGATGTAGAGATAGCAAAACAAGCCTGGATGGGACGACTGTGTGGACTGGCCCGATCAGTCCACCAGGCCGATCACCATAATCTACCTTTTGTTTTGAAAGGAACAATGGGAAAGGGTCTCGATTAAAAAACTTTTAGTGTCCAACACCGACCACCATAGCTTATATTATATGTACCTCACATTTTTTTAGAGTGGACTACGACAGCATAGAACATTGGAACGCTCAATTGGTGTTGGTAGATTTGTCAGCTTCCTAATAATTATGATTTTTCATAAACTTAATGCCTTACAAGCCATGATTTAAATGCGTCAGTAATACACAGCAAGTTTTATGTACTAATTGGAGATATGGATCTTTAAACTAAACTTAACTCTGTTTGCACATACAAAGTCTCAATTTTATTTCTAAATGGTCGGCGTTGTCCCCCGTCTTCATTTTAATTTTTTACCTGTTATCAGCTTTATTTAAAACAATAGATAAGCTTAGTTGTCGGTGTGGTCCACTCTCGACCCCGTCAACTGTACGGGATGGGACCCCGCCTAATCAGACTTTTGTTAATCCCGCTATCATCAGAGATTTGCTGCTGTCCTTTGCTTGCTTGTTTTTCTGCGTCAAGAAGGAGAAAAATACTCAAGAAATCAAATCGAACAGACCTTTCTTCCTGGAATGGTATGGGCAAGTTGTTGGGAAGCAACCTAATGCGGGGATATATAGATTTTAGAGTGAGAAGATGGTGAGGTTTTGTTGTGATAGAGAGCAAGCGACGCGGCCTTAACTAAATACATTTTTACCAACTTTTGTTGGTTGACTATTTTGATGAACGATGAGAAGGATTTTTCTTTCTTAGAAAATGACTTACAATTTTGTGTTATTGTCACTACAACAACGAAGGTATTGTTAGAATCCGACCAAAGCTCTCAAGGGACTAGTAGCAATAGCAATGCCTGCATGAGGAATATTATGTTTGTTTCGTGACATTCCACGAAGTACAGTGGGAATGCCTGAATGGCCAGTATTCATGTATCTTGAGATTTAGTAAGCTAAGTACTTGACATGACATGACGTAAGTGTCACTGTATTCCTGTCTTGTAGTTTTATGGCCGGAGAGGCTGATGCTCTATAAATGACAAAACTGACAGGTGAAGCTATAAACATGCGAGTTTTATGTATGCATTGTGGGCAATAAGCTGTGGGTGGTTTATTCACACTTTTACGGATAAAATAAAAGCGTTGGAAACATAAGCAATATTATATTGCTCTACTTTGTTAGCTAGTGATGCATTACACAGGATAGCAAAATGATCAACTTTTCATGGCAAAATAATGCCGATTAAGGATTTTATTTAATCACTAGCTTAAACAAGGAAAGCAATTTAACTTATGAACAATCTTCCTCATCAGGGAAGGTAATAAACGTTGGCATAGATGATAGTAGAACTGGTACTCGCTGAACAGCAAGTTTTTTATATTGTACAATGAGCTTATTGTTGCTATTGATAGCAATTTTATTGCAGCATACTTCAAATTATAGTGGCCTAATTTTAACTTTGGAACTACCAGCATAGTTGTTCAATTTCGATTAGAGAATTTATAGTCTCTAAATAAGCAGGATTCTGTTTCAGTGATTGTTACAACATTTTACACACATACGTGCTTACTTAATTTTAAAGAAACTCACGTGCATTCAATTTATGACGTTTATATAATTTCTGTGTTGACTAACGTGTCGATCTCACTACATGTATCATATAACTTCTTGCCATCAATCAAACGTGCATTGCATATATTTATCAAATGTGGTTCCATTTTTCTATG
>JAQIXW010002287.1:0-15991 GCA_034700685.1 Willowsia buskii | reverse complement strand
AATGAGCAGGCACACTTTCAACTTAAATTTAACTAAATTCCAATTATTATCGTGTATTGTAATTTTCCAAAATTGTTGCCAATTAAGTTGTGATGCGTAGAAGACGATAGCAGCTCGTCATTTCCTTTTCCACCAGAAATCACAACGCCACTACCATCATCAACGCAGCCACGACACTGGTGATATTGAATCACTGCCAAATGCCAACACAGATGTGCGCTGCTGTTGTTGTTGCTGCAGGATAGAGCAGCTGTTTTGTTTACTAAACATTTCCCTCACGTTCGAAAGCTTTCTAGCGATCATATGCTCTCTTGAGGTGACCTAGCAATAGCAACGGTGATGTTCTTGTTCCTCCACTCCATCCTCCTCCTAAACTACCATATAGCCTTCTTCCCTCCATTCCATCATATCTTTTACTAGCAAGAAACATAAACGTGCTTCAAGGCTCTCTCATCATCTGCCTGGCAGCATGATGTTTTGAGAGCATTCATGCACGCGTTTCTACATTGTGGTGGGTGGTGGGTTGTCATAGCAATTCATGCCCAATTAGTTTAATTACTAATTAACGAGAAAAACCATTTGGGTATAGCATTTCGAATTATTTTTTAGTTAAATAAATGATTGCTGTCTCACCTGGTTTCTCTGAACTTGTTGTGCTGAATGCTTTTCTTATGATTATGCCTATGCAAATCTTGAATAGTTTATTAGTAAATAGAAAAAATAGCATCCGATTTGCAAAAAGAACTGATGATAGTTCCTTGGCGTTGTACAATTTTGTGCAAATTGTAGTATCGTCATCATCTAACTGTAGGGTTTTGGAATGGTTTGGTTAGTGCATTCGGGAACATGAAAATTAACGTTTTTCCCCAATGTCAGGGACGCGGACGTTTCGTTAACGTATGTGCAATACTTTAATGGTTAATGGTTGTTTGTAAGTTTCATCCATACATATTTATTTACATGCATCATATATTTTTATGAAATGCTTGCCTTGCTATTTTGATGCACAGAAGCAAAAACGTTCGGTTCATCCTATGAATTGCAATATTGCAAACTAGTACAGACGACATGAAGTGTTTGGAACAACTCATGCATAATCATCATCACTAGGGCTTTTAGCGCATGAAAATGTATTTACTCTGATGTCTTTGATAGTCGTGACGTGATCAATGTAAACGCAATGACACCAGCAAATAGTAGCAAAGAAACAAACACATAATAATATTCACATTCATTTTCATTGCTAGCGTTTTACCTCTTGTCCTTTACAACAGGTTTAAATACATATACTAAAATTCCATCTTAAATCTATGTATTAGAATTGCAATTTGCAATCTAGTTGAATGCATGGGTAAAATGGGTCGATAACTTCTTAATAATTACGTATTTTATTATTAACTTGGAGTAGAATTTGTCAAAACAATTCATTCATTCATTCATGCCATGCTTAGCCTATCAATTGATTTGTAGAAGCCTAGATGGCTAATCATTGGTGACACAGTATGAAAATGGTTTGAGTTTAATTAGTGTTCACGTACGATAAGACTACCATTCGATGATTCGATAATGACATATTTTAATAGATGATATTTTAATGGCATATTGGATTAGTAGGAGAGAATAAATATTATCCAACATGGTTTTGCAATTCAACCCGTTTATTTAAGCTCATTAAATATTGGTTCTTTTTTATTTACAATTTGTAGCATAGAAAAGAAAGGTAAAGTTCGTTCGCTTTTTTAAAGGCCAGTGTACTTGCAGATTTGCAAATTTATTGTGGCGTGAACCACTCATTAATGAATTGAATGGATTTAGGTAGCAGCGCCATAAATTCATTTCCATGCTTGCATATATATTACGTGCAGATGATCGACTCTCGGCTTTGCTTTGTGCTGGAATTCTATTGCTGAATGCGGCATAGTTTTTGCAAGTTTTCATGCGAAATGTGATTTACTGAATTGACTTTCTTATAACCCATTATTACGGCTTACAGCAAAGACAGAAGCATATTTTATGCAATTTTAAAGACCAGCATTTTACAATTTAGGTATTCAGAAAATAAAAATTAGTATGCTTGCTAATCTGTCCCATTGCAAAAATAATAGGTAGGTAAGTATGTATTTTCATAATTCCAGATGGTCATTTATAACTGCATCTAAATAATATTTGATAAAGCTGGTAAGTACAACTCTCACTCTCAGTTTTCATTGTGGTCTTCCCCCTACTAATACATGGTAAATTAAGACGTTTTTGGATTCTAAAATTCTACATATGGTCAAATGGTTGTCAGTCGTCATTTGTCATGTACGTCTTCTTTAAATAACGACAGACTCTTCCCAACAGCCTCAACTCTTTTGATGGCTGATTGACTGAGCCTGAAAACTCTTTGCGGTTTTGGCAAAGCATGTAATATGGACTTGTGGTTATTTTGTGCCGTGACTGGTCGTAGTCGTATTAGCTTACAAATCCAGTTGCTGGATTTGGCTTCATATCAACTTACACCTAAAGTTAGTAATGCAACCAGATGCAACGTTAAATCAGCAATCCGCATTCTTTTACAACAGGCAATAAGAAAGAGCACTTAAATCCTTTGTCTCCCTGTATTAAGTCATAATTGGTTCTTTTACAATTTCCAAATATTGATATTTGGTACAGCCCTAACGGCATCTTATATAGCAAGAAAAAAATCATGCCTGCAGCAGCTACAACATATTTTTTTGAGTTAAACTTTCAAGTGCTTCAAACAAATTGAATTAATTTTTAATGCAATTTCATACCACTTAAGACTCTAATTTTGCACATGACTACTTCAACGTCATAGCACGAGGAAAAATATCATTGTTTATTATAAATATTTACATAAAATCTTATGCCACCGATTTTTTTGCCACTCATACCTAATACCTACACACACAATGCAATAATGTTAACCATTCCATGCAGAAATTGCGCCGTCTTAATTTCCAGCTTTGCTTTGTACTAACTACTTCTCATTCTCATCATCACATGAACAGCTCTTCCATGTACCTCACAATATTTCCCACAAAATATGTTTTATACCGCATACCTTCACAATTGCTTGTTATGTAATCTTCAACACGTAATACCTGAGCTCATCCACTATTATTATTTACCTGTAAAACAATCAACAAAGCTATACCTGATCTGGCATAGCTCCTTTTACATTTACACAGACCATTTCACTCTTAGATTTTCTTCACTATGAAAAAGTTGCATGCGCACTTGCACAAGTCATTATGCAAGCCCTGTGTGTCTTCTAGCAAATCATCGTCATCTTTGTAGTAAAAAACGCTTGGTTATGGCTATCCATTAACTGCATGGACAACAGGTATGAATATGAATAGTTTTTTAGACGATTCTGTAATACGTGGTACTCGTGCAGATAGCAGAATTCAGGGAGATGTAATATCTCTCCTTATTTAAAAGTTGGACTGGCAACTGGCACTCGGCAAAACAGCATTTTTTCCTTTCAGTAGGAAAATCTAACGAGACAAGTCCAGTGATGAGGAGACAGGTGAGGCGAGGCGACATAATAGCGAGTACTGGAGTTTTAGTGTGTTTTGTGTGTCGACAGCGTGTGCATGTGTGGTTTTCTTTATCATGATATTTTTTGCATAATGTGCTGTTGTTGTGTAATAACCAGATTTTGATAAGTTGGTTAGAGCTGGCTTATAATTTTACAAAGATGCAAATGCCAACATGATAATCTTCTTTGTACAGCAGCTCTTTCCATAGGAATTATAGACGGCATGGTAGAAATAATTATTAGGGTGGACAGAAATTTTTCGAGCGCAGCGCAGTTGTTTTGTCAAAGTTCTTTTTTAAGAAATGAAGTGTTAATAAAATAATAATTAGGATCAGCGGTGAAAAAGTTAATGTGATCGGAAGTGTGATCATCATTGTTGCCTGTCATCTTCCTAGTCATAAGTTTACACAGGGATTCTTTTGAATGCTTTCAAGGTAGTGGCTTGGATTACATTGATACATATCAATACGTAACATAACTGAACATGAGAGAGTAGGTTCTATGAATGCTGAAATACTTGTTCATAATGGCTAGATCATTAGAACGGATCTGAATTTCAGTTTATATTAGAAGTTTGATTCCCATTGTTCAATTTAGTTTGCTGGCATCTTTAAAGTGCTAATTTGTGTTCTGGGAATTGTGATACATGCTAATGTTGCTATATATGTGATTTCAAATCTTACTTTCATTTCTGAAAATGACAGATCGGCAACCGTTCGATGATATTCAACCGGAAATGTCTGAAAAATTGTTCAAGGTGATCATCATCGGTGATCCGACTGGTAGGTGACCATTCTTTGTTCTTACATCTTATTCATGTGTAGCAGAAGAAACGCATATTAACATGTGCATATCTTTATGTAATGCACTAGCACTACTATACTATGTGAATGAATACGATGCATGTGTAGGACATGTCACAGTATTGGTATATTGGTATTACATAATCTTCCTTTGTCTACATAATATAAAGTAGATGTTGATTTTTTCATGTGCAAATACTGCTACTGATGTGGACATTTATATTTTTAATTAAGAACAAGTGAAATTGAATGATAATACTATGATAGTGACAGCGATAATAAGTATTGTAGTGTCTATGTGTGATAAATAAATTTAAAATGTGCACTGTTCATTTTCTACGTTTTTGTACTATATTTTACCTGCAGTGGGGAAAACGTCCTTTGTTCAACGTTACGTTCAAGACTCCTTCAAAAGGGATTACAAGGGAACAGTGGGAGTAGACTTTGCTCTAAAAGTTTTCAAATGGTCAGAAAATCAGACTATTAGACTGCAGTTGTGGGACATAGCTGGTTAGTAAACCTTGAATAGTACATTATGCTACTACTGTAAAATTAATGCAAAATCATTGAATAAATGCGCTAAAGACCAGAATTTTTATATTAATTATACAATTTTTCTAATTTAATATTCCTTGGTTTTATTCGTAGGCCAAGAGAGATTTACGTGGATGACCCGAGTGTACTATAAAGATGCTCACGGTTGTATCATCATGTTCGATCTGACAAATAGAAACTCTTTTCAGAACACAATTAAATGGAAGAAAGATGTGGATTCAAAGTGTATGTTACCGGATGGAAATCCAATTCCTTGCATGCTCCTTGCAAATAAGGTAAAAGCAAACTTGGAAAACGTTGCAGAAAAGAAAAGACAGCGCAGCGTAACTTCTTGTGCGTAGTTTTGAAATAATATTTTGCTACTTTTGAATATTCATTTGCAATTATAACTGTTTAATTTGGTACAGTGTGACTTGAGTAGCAGACAAGTGGACCAGATGGAGATTGAAACTTTTTACAAAGAAAATAACTTCATAGGATGGACAGAAACATCAGCGAAAGAAGGCTTGATGGTTAATGACTCTATGAGGTAATTGAACTATAATTAGTGTTATTACTATTTATGGTGCTTAATTGTTGTCATTCTCACATAAACATTAGCAATGCTAATTGTACTATTGACAGTTGCATTAGCGAATGCAGTTGTTTCTGAGTTGGTGTTTTTTGTGCAATGCAATATGTTGTTTTACATGTAAATTAAGAATTAAAAATTAAATATTACTTATCATTACAGGTTCCTAGTTGAAGTAATGCTTCGTCAAGATGGGGCTAACGGCTTTTCAAGCAACGGTGGAGCTGATCGTCTTCATCTTAAATCCGCAGTTCCCACAGGCAGTTCGTGTGCATGCTGACGATTTTAAATGGAATGCTGGTTGTGTCGTCCCGTTTTCTTTTAATGTAGTCATTTGAAATGATTTTGCAATTAGCATATTGCGTTGCGTGTAAAGGTTCAGATCGTTTTTAATAAACTTTTTTAAGATGGAAAAAACAGGGTAAATACATAATATGCCAGTCAGTATAAGTACATAGATTATAAGCTGCAAGACGCAAAATTCAGTGTTGTAAACCTTAAGATTTACATAAATTAAAAAGTGTACGTCTAATTTTGTTGTTTTAAAGAATCATTTTTTATTTTAATTACTAGACGTGTCATGTATGCTCCTTCTCCAAAATTAGGTCTTCGTTAGTTTTTATTTTCTACTACTATCTTTCAACTATGCATGATTCATAATGATATATGATAAGACATGATGACATGATTTTGTAATCAATGTTGTATTATTGTAGAGTAGCATCCTTTACAATTTGATAATTTGTAACCAATTTAAAGATGCAAATAAATAATGTGTTTACAAGTTATTACTTAATAATCATAATTAAATGTTATCTAATTTTAGAGCTATACTTACAACAAGCTATACATACATAAATACATACGTGACTGCGACTAGTAATGTTTTACGCCCAAAGATTTCCAATCTTTCATAAGTTACTACATAAATAATTTAAACAATAAATTAATACCTAAATTCTTCCTACATACTGCCAAAATGTCCGTTAAATTCCTACTTAATTAGCTAATACAAGTTATTTATTGCGTTCATCATACATTTCATTGTCATCATCAAATCATGAAACCTAAACCCGCAACGGTCAAAAATGGCAATCCTTGATAAGTAGCCACAACAAAGATAGGATATGAAAGATAGGATAGTAAAGGTAGGATAGGAAAGATAGGTTGGGGTTAATTTTTACCCCCTGGGGACCAGAGGGGTTAACTTTAAGGGCCGACATAGGCACCGTTCAACTCCTCTCATTAAGGGTTATCGACTGATATATACTTTAATATGGGTTGCATTTCACCCTTTGCGCATTTAACCTCAGAAAAATAATTTAGAAAGACGGATTAAAAATTGCAATTTGTATGCATGCGAATTTTTTTGACATGCACTAGACACAGAAGGGATAGCCCTTTTCTGCTCCAGTTCCCTGGCATGAGTCATCCATTCATTTTCATGTAAACTGCATAGCAGAATAGCGACGCAATATGAATACCTAAATATTTTGAAAAATTTTTCATCTCTCTTCTCTCTCTCTCTATCTGACAGAACGTTGCATTGTGCCTTGCTTTTTTCTCATTTTCCTATCTTCTCTCATCTTCGTCTGCTCTTTATCTACTTGTGTGTACTCCAGTATAGTCACTCCTGTATATACAATATACACAGGGCAGAATAGCAGTAAATGAGCAAAACTCAACTTTTAAAAATTTCTTCTCTCTCTCTTCCATCTGTTTACATAGACAGGATTATCTTCATCGAACATCAAAGTGTCTCTTTGTGCGCGAAAGAGAGCAGGCAGTAGTGAAACGTGTTCTGTATGGTTGCACGTTCAACATTGCTGGTAGTGAGTCATTGAGCACTGATACATCTGCTCTGCTGGTGTAGTGGTTTCTCGTTCTCTCTCATACACACACGTGTTTTCTCGATCAAGGCGAGTTTTCCTCAGAGGTTGTTCGGGCTCTCGCAGCTCAGTGTGAACTTTTCCTTGGCGAAAAGAAATTGCGGAGCAGTGAAGAAAAAATTTTCCGGAGCAGTGATAAAAGTTTTTAGTTGGCAAGTGCAAGTAAAAAAAAGTTAGTTGATTTTTTAACTGAAACGGTTATAAAGGTTGTATTTAGGGTAGAGGGTGGAACTATAAAGGAAAATAATTATTTATTTGTGTTTTTGTGGATTTACTGGTGTTTTTTGTTCGTTTGTGTTGTTTTCAGGTGTCACGTGTTGTGTGCAGGTGTCGAGGTTGAGAGTAGGAGACTGAGCGAGAATGTCGGATAATATTCCTGGAGGAGGGGGAGGCCCTCTTAAAGGTGCTGACGAAAATGTCCCGGGATGCGTCGAAGATAAGGCTAACGATCTTGAAGGAGGTGCCGTCGGAGGCGCTGAAGCTGTTGTTGGCAGTTCTGAAGAAGGCGCTGTGGGCGGCGAGGATGTCGATGGGGCCAAGGAGGCCAAAGAAGGATTTTTCAACCCTTTGGATGCTGACGACAGTGAGGTTACTGTCATTCAAAGCCTCTGCATGAATTGCAATGAACAGGTGAAATATCATAACCTTACCTTAAGTACTACAGTTAATTGAAAAATGATTAAATTATTGAAAGTGACAGGTAATTTAAGAATCCATTAATGCGTTTTATTTGTGGTTTTAGGGTGTCACCCGATTGATGCTAACAAAAATCCCGTTTTTTCGGGACGTGATTGTTTCCTCTTTTGAATGTCAGCATTGTGGCTATGCAAATTCGGAGATTGATTCCGCGAACGAGATTTCCCCTATTGGAGTCGAGTATATTCTCAGTGTCAAGGATAAATTGGATTTAGAACGGCTTGTGGTAAAGTCGGACTATTGCGCTATTCTGGTTCCAGAGGTGGATCTAGAGATAGCTACCAAGACTCAAAGGGGTGAAGTCACCACTGTTGAGGGGGTTCTAACCCGCGTGATCAATGGGCTTAGTCAAGATCAGGAGCGGAGGAAGGACGACCATGAGGATGACTACGAGCAAATCGAAGAATACTTGGTTAAACTGGAAGATCATCGCAGCTTGAAAAATGAGTGGACATTGGTAATTAAAGTCTTGACAATTTTTAGTCAATGCTCGAAAAACTTTAATTTGATTGATATTGATTGATTCTTTAATTTTGTGTTTCAGATGATGCGGGACGTTAGTGGAAACAGTTACATTGCCCCTCGACCTGGAACTTTGAACATCGCTGACGATCCAAATATGCGCCACAAAAAGTTTACTCGAACTCGTGATGACGATCGATTTCTGGGTATCGACAACTACCCGCTCTTGCCTGAAGAGGCTGGGGCTGAAGGAACTGATGAGACAGAGGCTACCGACTTCAAGGACGAAGTCTTGGAATTGGAGACTGACTGCCCCAAATGTGGGGAAGTATGCATCACAAAGATGAAGCTCACTGACATCCCATTCTTCAAGGAGGTTGTCATTATGGCTACTGATTGCGAAAAGTGTGGACTACGAACTAATGAGGTCAAAAGTGGTGGTGGAATTGAACCTATGGGCAAGAGAATCAAACTCAAGGTTGAGTCTAAGGAAGATTTGAACCGTGATGTGCTGAAGGTAGGCCCTTGTATTTAAAATAGTGTATATTTTTGTCATTATGTTACGTTTCTGGAATATATTTATTTTTAAATAATTATTTATTTACAGTCTGATACAAGCTACGTAGCTATCCCGGAGTTAGAACTCATGGCCGGGAGTGGAACTATTGTCGGCAAATTTACAACTGTCGAAGGACTCTTAGTAGACATCAGGAATCAATTGTCTGAGGAGAATCCTTTGATTGGAGGGGACAGCGCCGAACCGGGTATGAAAGAAAAAATGGAAAAGTTCGTAGCTGATATCGACCATCTCTTAACTGGAGAACAAAAGTTCACCCTCATATTGGATGACCCTGCTGGCAATTGCTATATACAAGTATGTGACCGGTTACATGTTTTTGCTTCAAGTAAATGCATTTTAACTGTTGTATTGATATGATATGATATTTATTTTAAATTTTAGAATATGTATGCTCCGGATGACGATCCGGCGATGATCTCTGAGGAATATGAGCGCACATTTGAGCAAAACGAGGAACTGGGTTTGAATGACATGAGAGTTGAAGATGACGACGAACTTGGGGAGGAGGTCGAAGTTGAAGATGAGAACGAACTTGGAGAAGAGGGTGAAGTTGAGGATGAGGACCAAGTTGGAAAAGAGGGCGAAGGTGAAGCAAAGGAAGAAGCGAACAAAGAATGAAGAAGGGGAGAAGGCTTCTTGCTAATTTACAGATAAAACTTTTTATAAATTCCAAAGTGCAAATTTTAACTTTATTCTTCAAAAAAAAAATAGTGCATTCAGTCACCTATCAAGTTGTGTCAAAGATGTCAAAGTGTACCCACGCGTTGCTTTTATATATTTGATAAAAATATCATGAAATCTTGTAATAATCAATAAAGTTTTGCAAGTTTTCTTCACAAGGCAGAATATTACGTCAATTTATTTTAAAGCGAGTGTTTAATATTTAATCGTATCGTTTTCACTTCCAAATTTAAATTGTTTTAAACTACAACTCGTTTTAACTACAAGCTTGATTTTAAGAAAGGGTTAAAAATATTTTCGGTATACATAATGTATAGTTATTTCACACACTTTTTATCATTTTTCATGAAAGTTTTCGAGTGCATACGTTTCTCCTAAAGGCATAGTGGTAAATACGTTACGCACATTTCGCATATCAGCAAATAGAAATACATCACAAGAATTTGGCATTTTGGGAAAATTTTGCAGCATTTTCAAACATTAGAAAGTATAAGTACGGCATATATCATTAACTAATTGTAAGATATAGTTTTGACAGTAGCAAATTCTAATTAAGTTTTCCAGGTCATCTTTATTAAGTAGCTTGCCAGTGCTTTAATAAGTATGCAGGTTGTTTTTAAGAACTGCGCCCATTGTTTCCGACGACATCCTCCAACAATCTTTCGCATGCATCTATCACCTTCGGTTTGATTGTGTACTGGTCAGGTATTCTTGATTTGATTCCTCTTGTGGTGGCATAGTAGCTACAAAAATAGGTAATAAAATGTTCAAACTGTTTAGTAGTTTCTGTTTAGGTTAAAGATGTCAGGCATCAGATGTAAATAACTTCCAATTCCTAGCTTGCCAAAAACTTACTGAAACTCCTCCGAAAAATTCTGACGAATAAACTCCAATACTTTACGATCATGTCTTAGCAAGTTGCGTAGATTCCAAACTTGTCGATAGAGAATCATCGTTTGAGCAGAATTGATCGGGTCACGATTGTTCCAGAGAATGTTTATTATTTGTGTCACACTAAGCCTAACGTAGCGTTCCTACAACAATAAAAAACAGATGATGTTTTTGTTTTTAAGATAACTTTTATTATTACACTAAATATGCCATGGTCAATTATTATGCTTTTATTGAGGAAACAACAATGTTTTTATTATGTTTACGATAAATCCACTTACCAAATTTAGTTGTCGAACGCCACAAGTCACAAGTGTTTTCTCAATAATTGTCGGCAGGAAGTGGGCAATAGCAAGCAGTTCAAAAAGCAAGGCCACTGAGGCATTATGAGCTGTGCATATCAACTTGGCCATCTGGCAAAGGGGAAGTAATAAAGTGTCATAAAAATTAATTATGTATGACTAAAGAAAATAGTTAAAAGAACCGGATATCATAATTTTTTAACAAACCTTTGCTGAGCTTTCATCATCCAGAGTGAGCCATGACGCTTTGATAAACTTTTGAGGGTCTGTAATAGTAACAAAGCAGCCATAACCATGGTCTCCGGGAATGTGACTTGATCTTGGCAAAAATGGACATCTAAGAATGGACGACAATAGTTTCCTCGTCACATCAAAAATTGTCATTTTTCGATCCCAAACATCCGCCTCCCATTCATTTCTCGGTGAGTTTTCGTCCTCATAGTAGTCCACACTTTTTCTAGAGATAAACTCCGTATCCTTGAACCAGGAGACGCTACATGCTTCAAAGAGAGTTCGAAAAATGTCCATAAGAATCGCGTAAGTGGCAACTTTGTCCCAGTAGACGTTCTGAAGATCTATACTTCTCAGGTCACTGTCGGTTCCACTAGACTCCAGGGGTTCGAGACAAGCCATCATTGCTTGTATAAGTCCAGACATGATCACAGAGTTCTGAAAGACATATTAGCACTTTATCTACTAGTCTTATTTTTTCTTCCTGATTACTTTTCTTTTCTTATTACTTCCCATCCACTCACCTTCCAACAAAGGTACTTCAAGTGTTCGTAACGCATCAGACATTTATGAAGAAAAGCCACTTTACGCAGTAGGTCCTCATGGCCAGCATTTTTTTCGGAGCTGTCATTATGAAAAGAAAGTGCTGTGGAGACAATAGGCTTCTCAATATCCCCCTCTATCGAATCCCAGTCTTGAGCAACTCGAGCTACAATCTTCTCCGCAGCACGTAAACTTCTATTTACCCACAAGCTCTTTGAAAGACCTCCGAATGTGTCCACCTCCTGCTCTTCCGTGTTTTTCTGGAGAAGAAAGCATACAAGCAGAAACATAAATAATAAAAGTTAACAACACGAGTACCACCACCTTAATGGCATATCTAAACTTGAAAAGTTGAAACTCAAGAGAAAACTGACAATTTCGTGGTTTTCACCTCGTCCACATTAGCCATCGCAAACAAACCAAAAATCACAGCTTTCTCCCACATGCTGAGACTTTCTTTCTAGATGCATACATTTCTTTATGAGAGGTGCAGAAAAGTGTGGGCTGTCGTGAGAAAACATTTTATTGTTAAGGCTTAAAAAATCAACTTCCCCCTTTGGGATGACTCTGAGTCCACCATCGCTCACCGGTGAAAGAACCAGGCGTGCCGGGTACTATTATCACAAAGTAAACCGCGACGTACCATTATTTGTCTGACAAATGACTTCTTTTGGAATGGAGAAAGCTTATGGAGTTTTCATAGGGAAAGTATGGTGGAGTGTGAAAGCTTGCAAAATAAACTTTTTATTTCATGACGACGATACACCCACGACCTTCAAAGTAAATCGAGGACAGGGAGCTCATCGCCAACAACAATAAAAGCATTATTTTATTGTGTGTTAAGTTACCTACCCACTAACAACTATTGACGTGGTAAGGTACCTATTGAATGTCGTAAATGGAGGCAGTTTAATGTACCCATTTGTTGTGTCTCTTGAATGTTTATTTATGTATTTGCATTTTCGGTAATTTGAAATTGATATGGCTTTTAAAACATGTCAAAATGGTAGAGAGTGCATAAAACAAACTATTAATATTACCAATTGTTGTCGATTCCAGACCAATGACAGCTCCTTCACAAATTCAGAGTCCCGCTGGTAAAAGTAGAGATGCATGTCTTCAACTTTCTCTTGAGCTGACTTTCCCCCAGATCCTTTACTTTTCTTTTTAGCAGTTTTCTCCTTCTTCTCTGCAACATTCTCCTTGTTTGTTCGGCTATTATTATTTGGATCCTCATCAGCAGACCCTCCTTCAGGAAGGGAAGCAGTGGGTGGTCTACTACTTCGTTCGCTACTGCTCCCTTTCGATTTTCTACTAAACCAATGATTTTTTACCCTGGTATCTGTTCCAAATAGAAAGATAATGACAGGAAGAATTAAAGATTTTTTCATACATTATTCAAAACTTAATAAAGACATGAAATAAGTACCCTCAATCATTTGCTGAAGTTCCACTTCTTTCTCAGTGTCATGACCAATGGGTGGAATAAGCCCGTCTCCTCTTCCCTCCCCCTCATTGATACAGTTCATTTCCGTCATCAACCTACTTTTGCGTCCTTTTCCCTCCAACTTTCTCTCCGAACTCGTTCTCGACATCCAATCTGACCACGGCCTTCTCCTCTCCGGGGAGAATCCTGATGAGGATGTGGACAAAGGAGAAGAGTTCCTTGCTGAGGAGGATGATGACTCATTCTTGTTGATTAAAATGTTATTACTCAGTTTCTCTTTGTTATGATGACCATGGTGATGATGGTAGTGATGATGATGTCTACCCCCTCCCGTCTTTCCCTTTCCTGAAGAACGCAACCAAGCATTGTAATTATTGTTGCTGCTGTACCGATTGTTGTTACTAGTGTTTGGTCTCGTCCTATACGTCCTTATCGTAGGTTCGTACGCATTCAAGAAGCTCTGTGAAAAGAAGGACTTTTCCAGAGCGATAGCAGACGGCACTGGTGACACAGATATGTCCGAGTATTGACAGTTGCCCACTGAAAGATCCGTATGACTATGGTTGCTATCTTTCTCCTCATCACTCATCGAGGAGGACGGGGGCGGAGGTGGGGAGTATGAGCGGGGAGGTAGAGAAGGTATCGTTGACGATCGATCATCTGAAGAAAGTACTGAATACTCCCTACTGCTTGAGCCCCCACTGTTACTGGTCAAGTTTGAGTCGGATGAGAAAGGCTTCTTCTTATTGTTATTTTTCAATACTTCGTATACAATTGAGACGTGCTGACAAACGTATGAGTTGTTGTTCTTCCCTTTAATCAGGGAGTGACGATCGGCAATCTATAAAGAAGAAATTAAAGTTAATAATGAGAAAATAGGTATATTAGATCGGTTGACAAGTGAAAAATGAGATGTCAACGTCATTTCTTCAACATCCCTCTCAATACACAGAAATTATGAGCCAAGTTCAATATCAAAAGGTGAAGGTCTCTCTATGAAAATAATCTCCTTTTTCATTTATCCCAAGAGCGATTCATTAATCTTGATGTCATATTTTCAGTAAAAAAGGGAGATTTAGAGTTGGAGGAAGTGTGTGAAAATTCATAACAAAATAACAATAGCAAATTGCCTAGCCTTTCGGAAAACTCAATGTGACTTATTTCTCGTCTCTTTGGGTTATTGGTGCTACTCAAATCAAATACATGTTTCCTTTCTTTCGTATTTTTATCCCCGAAAAAAAATTTATGATGCATAAAAAATTAGTAATGCCATTTTTTAACAAAAAAAAGTCCTCAATCAAAATCAAGTTTTCATGTGAATAATGCCTACTTTTAGAAGCACTTTTGGCTTCCCCTTTTTCCCTCCCATTTTATTCGCCTTTTCTATAAACAGAATTACAAGAATGAAAGGCATATCAATGTTGAAATATTGGTGTAGGCTCTATAAAAAATTAAGTGTAATTCCAATTTTTCTGATAATAAATCTCCCATTTTGTTCCTCTACTTCCTTTAAAACAGCAATTTGCTTTGATGCATACACGTTTCTCTTTCTCTCAAGAGAGAAAGCAAGCATGTTGAAATAGGTGCATTTCAAATTGTGACATGCATCATCTTCATGATATAATCAATCATGCAACAACTACGACTATTATTAATATGCAATACGACGCTATCCATAAAATATTACATCATCCAATTCAACCATATATTTGGTCATTAACATTTGCTCCTGGATTTATCCAAAAAGGCAAGTAAAAGTGTACTACTTCAGGCTATCGACATTTTTATAGACTGCATCAGCATCATCGATGTCTTTATAGATATCCCGAAATAAAATGCACTTCTCATTTATGCATAGCCACACAACTTCCTACATTTCTGGAAACAAAAAGTCCACCAGTTCTTTCTTCTTTTCGTGATGATTTTTACTCAGAATTCATATTTTTTACTATATACATCAAACAACCTCGAAAAAAACCACTTGCAGTATTAGGTCTAAAGAAGTGAAAGCACATTATGAATATTAAAATATGAATATATAGACTGTGCACATAAAAGGACAAAAGTTACAAGCACGATGATTTGCATTTTGTATCCCTCTTTAACAACCACATCCCCGATTTACTGACACGCTAACAAGTGATTAAGGTGAGATGACGTGTCACATATAAGCCAGTTTATTTCAGCATACCAGAATAAAAAGTGAGTGAAACAAGTTATAATAATGCATTTTGTTGTGCCATTAATATAAAATAAATATATGCCAACAATTTCCCCCTTCCTTCACTTTT
Source organism: Willowsia buskii (assembly GCA_034700685.1). NCBI lineage: Eukaryota > Metazoa > Arthropoda > Collembola > Entomobryomorpha > Entomobryidae > Willowsia > Willowsia buskii. The sequence goes on along the minus strand of JAQIXW010002287.1, from coordinate 502 downwards.
CCATTTTCCTCTTCTCTTGGCGCTGACGATGCTTTCCCCTTTCTCTTCGCAAATATGTGGCTGAATATATTCCATCTTGTTGTAACCGTCATGCTGGTACAGATTTTTTTACAGTTTTGCTAGGTACACGTGTCCACCTCTTCTAATAACTTTCTCGATTTCTTCAGTTAACTTGAAGGGGGAATGTCGTTGCGGATTTCCGTATGCGGCATTTGTAGGTCTAGGTTACAATGTCATCTGAAGAAAATTATACAGGAATACTGAATACCCAACCTAGCTTGTTCGTTGTTGGTTTAATGCTCTAAAACAGTTTTTACAGTAATTCTGCTTGGTTTATATAGTATGTGTTTGTGCAGAGTTTATATTTATTTGTCGAAACAATGCGAAAAGTCGTAAAACATAATGTTCTTGGTTCTTGAATTTACTACTACGGTAGTGGTCGTGATGGGGTGTAAACTTGTTCCTACTCTTTAAATTGTGCTGATATGAGAAAAGTAGAGAA
>JAQIXW010002286.1:0-15996 GCA_034700685.1 Willowsia buskii | reverse complement strand
AACCATCATGCATGCGCTCAGAAAATTAGAGGAAGACAGTGAGAAAATGTGCCAAAAGCTCGGGAGTTTTGGCCAAGTGTAAGTAGGATGACAGCAAAAAATGCCTATTTATTCACGAACATTAAGCGGCAGATTTATTTCTGTCAGAAGTCTAACAAAATTAGAGCCTTCAGGAAAGTGAAAGTACTTTACTTTGACTTCAAAATATGCTATTAAAAATGTATAAAAATTTTCCTGTGATACTTTCAATACATATAGCCACGGTTATTAAAATTAAATAGCTATCACTTATTAGTTTTGTGTCCACCTTAATTAGCAGCATGAATAACGCGTGTGGCTAAGTGCAGCTATCTAACATTCCCAAAAATCGTTAGTTTTATAAACACACAAGCACACAAGTTAGTGCTTTTTAACGCAAGTAACTAATCAGTGGGCGTATTTCTATACTTCCGTGAAATCACATCACAGCTATTCTGCTTCCCTTCCTTCTTCTGACGAACATGTTCAGTATGTTTCACACAAGGCACATTAAAAATTGCTCATTTATATGCGTTTTTGCCTAGTGCATTCTCAATTCTCATGTGTTCGAGAAAACATTGCAGTGTAATAGTATCAAGTACCAACTTGATCATGTAGTTGTAGTGGTGATCACTAGCCACTTTCATTTACCCACCGCCATCAACCACTTGAAGTTTTTACATTTAGTTCTCAGACGAACAAAAACCTAATAATTTGGACAGAAATGGGACGTTATTTTTAGGAGCAACAACGGGTGGATCATTTTATGTTTATAAAGTCCCTGTTGGGAAAATGTATTTATGTATGTATGCAAATTGTGTGTTTTATTGGGGAAGCTGAAGCACTGCAGCTCATAAACCCATTTTAAAAAACTGCAAAGAGCAAGTGGAATGATTATCCCGATGCGTTAATGCTCTAAATACTTGCATCCATTTTTACACAATATTTCATAAAAGTATCATTTTCATAATATATGCTAAAACTTGGATGTTATTTTTACAGCTAGACTTTGTCTACTCGTGTGCATTACATTACTACAAACACCATAAACCAACAGAGCCTAAAACAAATCGTGTTCAAGATTTGGAGCAGAGGCAGGCGGTCAGCAGATATATTATTTCAAACTAGATTTTTAAATATTTATTTTTAAATATTGAAAATTTGTTTTTAAAACAATGTAGTTTATTTTATTGTTATAAAAACTAAACCAATATTGAAAGTGTAATAGTAAGTCATACGGACTTAGTTTTTGAATAAAAGATAACATGATGATATACCCATATGACATCGTCTGCGTCTGTGCTTACTCACACACGTTGCTCTATGAAAAAATCAGGCCAGTCATCCAAAGAAAGCTAAATAAATAGTATATGATGAACATTCCCGAAGTGAGCTGTAAAGTCAGCAATGTAGAATAATGAATACTTCTCGAACAGAGTCGCGTTCTCTCTTGCGGGAGGGATTTGGTTCTGAAAACGGATGGATTTTCATTTTGAAGAACTTTTAGACAAGCGCAAAGAGGGAGCTCCTGTCTTTTACATAACAAGGAAGCGAACGCTTTAGCTTTCACAAAGACAAAATTAAGCAAAGCAAAAAAGGCGATACTGAAAATAAAGCTTTGAACTAGGATTCAAAAATGATTTACGTGTTTTTTAGTAGTGATAATAAGAAAACTTACCTCGTCACACGCAGCGCAGCGGCGCTTCATTTTCTCAGCATAGTGACGCTCACAGTACAATTCGGTTCCTTTGTATTTACAATAGGTGAGGTCAACAAGGTGCTCGTTACAATAGCTACACGTGAAGCAACTGGGGTGCCAGCAAGTGCTATCATCAGTATCATCAACCTTTGGAGCGAATACTGCTAACTGACCGACTGGAATTATGTTTCCACATGTTGGGCAAGCCTAAAATGCAAAGAAAAATCTAAAATGTTCCTGACAATACGTAATTCAAGCCAAAAAATATTTTCAACTTTTGTTTTTTCCGTACACTGCCTGGAATGACTACTGAAGACACGAAGCCGACATCTAGAGCAACCTCATTTCGAGCTTCAATGAACTCTTCATAAGCGGAATGATCCTCTGATTTCACGTGCTTACAATAGGCTAGCGCCAAGTCCTGTAATATGATAATTTAGAGTCATTCATAAGAGTAATATCAAAGACTCACGTGCACTTTACTGTCTTTTCTTAAATCAATGGAAATTTTGGTTTGACTTGAGTACGATATATCATGTTAAAAAATATGATAACATTTTATATTTACCTGCTTGGGAATTTGAAGAGACAGTTGTCGATCGCGGTACTGTTCACCAGCAGTACCAGACCGTGGAACCTTATCGGGATGAAAGTCTCTATAGAATACCTCCACCTGTTACAAACAATATGAAATTCAGAATCATGGCATGCATAAAAGAAAAAAAAAGTCCATACATTTATTTTTTAAATGTAAGCACTCCTTACCTGATCTACAGTTAGAGTTGGAGGAGCCCAAGTAAAGCCTTTCGGAACGACAGGATAGGTACGAGGAAAAGTCAGCCTTTGAACGGGATCCGTGGCGTAAGTTAAACCCAAGTTATTACGAATGGTTATCCACTCGTCGTGAAATAGGTCGTGACTATCCCTAGGACATTTGCAATTTTTACAAGTTTTCCTGCAAGAAAGAAAAAAATGTTAATTTATTTTTTGTCTCATAAAAATGTATTTTTGAGCGACAAGATTTCACGGTTACATTACATTGAATTTCTAAACATGAACAACAAATATGCCCAGTACAATAGCATGTAATACTTTTCACAAAAGTTTTAAAGTAACTAAAATGTCGTGGTACCGAACAATAAGTTCATAAAGTTCCTGTTGATCGAACACCTTGCAATAGAGCTCAAGAACCCTAACACACGAGTACTTGATCCCTGGCCACGGTACAAGACTCGTGTCAAAGCCGAGAGTAACGGGGCAAGGGTGATGACTACTGTTACTCCTGCCGTGTGTACTGTGATGATGATAGCCTAGTTGGGACGCAGACAAACTGTCTCTATTGTAGCTGCCAATTTCCACCGTATGATATCTTCCATACGCCCGACTTCCGCGGCGGCCCCCATGAGCCTCCACTCTTTCAATCATTGAATATTATCTTGTCCAGCCACGATATCCACACAAACTCAACTATGTTGCCTTCAGTTTTGTATAAAAGATTCTGGAGTTAATTCCTATTTTGGTATCTTCCTAGTGTTTTGCTTCTAGAAACGAAGTTGGAGCTGTCTCGCAACGACAACTAGCCTCACTGATTTCTCATCCCCATCTAATTCTTTATGTGACCACACTCGTGTTTACTTCTTTAAGCATTTTTTTACATTCGTTTCCTAGTAGAGAGAGAGAAATGTACACTTCACACACAGGTTGGTTTAGTTGGATTCCCAAAAGGAAGCTTCTCTCGTTGTTGTCGCCCGGTGTCTCACCAAGAAAAGGGAAAAGTTTTCCGCGTGTGCAAATGTAAATGTGTGAACAAGGCCATAAATCACTTGGCAAGTTACTTGGAAGTGCAAGTCTTCCTTGGGGAATAATAAAATTATTCGGATCGTTGTAAAAGAGAGCTTTCCCCTTAAATCCCCAGCACACAGCACCTAGCTCACCTCTCTAGCAAAGAGGGAGCTCCCTCGGAAATGACTATATTATAGTGTGCAGGGTTCGTTAGCCGTGAAAAAAATACGATGACAGTTTTAATGTCTCTGTGTGTATTTGCCCCTAAATGTACTCCTTTCGTTTGCAGGTTCAGAAGCAGTCTAAATGATTTTTCCAGAGAGTCCACACCTGTCAATTCCTCTTTTTTCCACACAACTAATAAGACGCAAACCTCAGCAAGTAAATTGTGCATAAATGACATCTAATGTGTGTCCGTTTACCATTTTACCAACGTAAGTGCAGCAGCCAGCCAAGATACCACAGAAAAGAGTCATACACACAGGAAATGGTCTGGCTAAGAAAAACTAGAGACTCGCTGGTAATGAATAAGACATGTCGTAAAGCTTTGGTTTTTGGTGTTACTTGTTGATAAAATAGATATATTATGGCATGACATGCTATACTATGGCCTCATATTCCTCTGTTGCTTTCTATTGCCTAATAATGGCGATAATGGCAAATAGGATAGTTCACGAAACAACACTCGGGATTGACCCAAATAGGTTCTTATATTATCCACTAAATGATCACATAGGAGAAGAATACGTAGAAATAGAAACAATAATATCTCTTGAAACTGGAGAAACAACGGGCAATGCTAATGGTCCATTACTTTGAAGAGTGTATACATATTATCTTCTTATCGCAGTGACCACAATTCCAACAGCAGCAGTACAAGAGGCGAGATGATAGTAGAAAAAAGCAAGAAAACTATAGAATATGAAGAGTGCTTAATGTTACATTATGAAGGATTTATATTTTAAATGAATGCAATCACGACCACGAGTAACGACATAAGAGGGAAAATATAAGGATCACAAAAAAAATTATCTACTTTGCTCGTTTTCGTGCTTCTTTTCTGGACTCTCTAGAACAACCACCAACCCCATAACACTTGTAATTCATTTTTATCCAGTGCACTACTATGGACAAACAAGCTCTCGTTTTTTTTCTCTCTCTGGATAAAAATAAATTGTGATGTGATGATGAGAGGTCGTAGTCTTTTGAGGTTGCATTCTTCAGCTAAACTGAAACTTTTTCGTATGTGTGTGTGTGTAGGCTGCAGTGACATATAGACTGTCCAGTGGATGGTCATTATTATTACTTTTTACAATAGGCTAGGACGATAAAAATAAAAGAAGGATAGCTGGCTTGCTGGTTCTTTAATGATGCGGAATAAATGACGGATGAAAATGTACCGACCAACCTCTCACCACGTGGTAATAATAATAATAAGAGCATGTAAAACAAAAAAAACTTGTTATAAAATCATATATAAATTGCAGATCAAAAAACTTTTTTTAGGAATTGCTAACTGTCTGAAAGTTTATACAGCTTGAATATGATAAGATTACAAGATTACGTTGTGCAAATGTGTAAGAGAAATTATGACTTTTCGCATAAAACTACAAAGCAAACTTTTGATGTGATTCGCACAAACAGAATGTATGGCTGTCAGTGCTTGTATAGTCAACTTTATCCGAGTCAAGTCAAATGTAATTCTCGTTTTCCTACTTCACGACTTTGAGATACTTGTAAGACAACTAATAACACCCACTCATAGGCAACATGGTTTTCCATCGCCTTAATAGTTTCCTAATATGTACACATTCATCTAGCAGGTGTGTGCAAATTAATGCCATTACTATGAGATATGCAAAACGCTGTATTTATTCTGAGAATTTTGTATATACTATGAATGGATGAATTTGTAGATTCTTCCCATTTAGTATTAACTCATATATTGCTAAAATGAGCTAATTGAAAACTCATTAGCTGCAGTTTCAACAAGAAGAAGTAGGATAAGGATGCGGCTTCATAAAGAGTATGCGTTGGACTTGGGGCAACTTGATCCTTCAGGTGTTCCCAAAATTCTCCAGTACCAATGTGGTACAAACTATCAGAAAATATCAATGCCAAACATGAAGAAGATGTAGCGCTGCTATTACTATGTATGTAATGGTAATTTGAAAGACAATGACGATTCAAGTGAACTAGTTCATTCGTAAAAATCTAACGGGGCAATAACGATTGCGACGAAGGCAGTGGAGTTGCAAGTAATCATAATAATGACTCGCGTTGATGGGAACCGACTCAAATAAGAAAGATGATTACTATGTAAGTTCCAATGATCATGGAACAAAAGGAAAAAAAGTGGAAAATGATGAGAAGGAAAAATGGGAAGAAAATGTGTAATAATAATGAACATCAAGGCTAACAACGTGCTCATCTCCTTTGAGTCTCAAAACAAAAACCATGCTACTCTGAAACTTTCACATGCTGCCTCATATACAGGTCGTAAATACATAAATACAAAGACAAGTACCTACTAAAGTAGTATAATTACTTTGCTTTCATATAAAGTATCCTCCAGACATAATGGGCTATGTAATAAGCACACTCACTGATTTATAATAATTAAGTCAACTCACCGTCAGAAATGGTGAAAGTAAGATATATACATACTGGACATGAGCACACACACATATATACACACGCACAAGGGCACACACTTTTTCAATGATCAAATGAAAGTATCCACTAGAAGAATTAGTAGGAAAAAACCTGACTCATAAAAAGAAAAAATCACTTCTCCTCCTCAGCATAAAAAAAGAGAAAGTTTTCTCTAACGTTTTCGATTTGTTTTTCTCGACAAGGCAACTTTGTTATTCTTTTGTGTGTGTGGTATATATGGGACGACATGAAAGGAGAAATCAAAGGGGAAGAAAAGAGAGGCAAAGAACACAAGTTAAACAAGTTTGGAAGCAAGCAGGCCAATTCCACAAAACTGACTGACTGACTGGGAGAAAAAGAAAGTCGGTGTGAGAAGAGACTGTGCTTCTATGCAGAATAATGCAGCAGCAGGAAAATGAAGAAGGGCACTCATCATCATCATCGTCATCTCCTTCTTTGCTCGTGTGTATATGCTTTATGTGAAAAAGTGGCACATGGAATTTCTCTTTTGCTCTTTTTCATGACCATCACGCTGATCATCACGATGATGATGATGATGACGGGTACATGTTATTATACAACGCAACACATGAAAACACATGGTTTTTCATGCAAAGTTGAGAACTATCAAGAAAGAGAGGTAGACATAGAGGAGGAGGAGGAGGAGGAGGACGTAAGTTTTTTTTCCAATTCATGCATGCATGCATATCTGATACTATAATATTATTTTAGTACACACACTGGAAATAAAAGCGGCCGTTCTTTTCATGCCGTAATACTTAATATTCGTTAGTATTTATTACGGGCAGGAGTAGAAGTCGTCATCATTCCCTCCCTCTAGCTTTATATACTTTTATTGATCTATAAAATGACCTTTTCAGTAAGCAATAATGTAGCAGTGGCACTGGCAAAGCAGAGATATAAAAAATATTAATAAACGTCATAAGCAAATATATATAGAAATAGCGGATAAATTTTTTTTACAAACTGCGGATGCTTTTCATACTTCATTGGAACTACATACATCAAGCAACACCTTTTACTTATTGTACTTAGGTACTCAAATGAATACTAAAGTATACAAGTAAATTTATTTACAATTTTCCAGGACACTCTTTTTAACCGTTGTCTTATTTAAAAACAGCCACACATTTAAACATTGTACAGTACCTTGTGTTGCACGGACAGACAAATATCTTGAGTTTAACAAAGCTACTTCCGCTAATTAATAAAATGAAAACACAGACGCAGCTATGTTTTGCTGTTATGATTAGTGTTAGTGTTATTATTATTTTTTTTATACAGGGAGTGGAGTAAAACCACGGACATTTCATGGTTCTCATCTCTTACTCCTCGTCTAAAAACCTACAATAATAATAATAATAATATACCACCATGATGATGATAATGATCTAGGTAATACCATTAAGGAACCAGAGATTAGCCATCACCACCCCACACAGTACCATTGCCATCATCGTCATCATCAGAGAAGATTAGCTTAATGCTTCGCTTCAAATGTTTGCCTGATTTCATCTCACGTTAATGGATTTTGCAGAGTGGTTGGTGGCACTGATACGAACGTGATACGTAGAGCGAGTGTATGGAATATATTTGGACACTTTCAAAAAGTACGTTTGGAACTGGAGCATGATATGCTATTCCAATTTCTTCGAATATAAATATCAGGCAGGTTGGCATCAATGACATGAAAACGCGGAAAAAACAGGAAGCTATAACTACACTTTGTGGAAATGCGTTTCTCTTACGATTACTTCTCGCTTGTCAGATCGGATCTTGTTGCGATTTCCCATTTTTTTCATTACACTAAAACCGCTTAGGAGAGAAACCATGCTATCCTTGGTCTGCAAAAGTTCACATATAGAGAAATACTTGGACAACAATTCTGTTTTTCAGCATTTTAGTCATCATTTTGCTACATGCTGATTAAATGTTTATTAATCGACAAGGCTTGCCTGAATAATGAAAGCTAAAAACAGACAAATCTGCTGTGTATCACAAAACTTGCGGTTCATGTTTTGGAACATCTTGTAATTACTAACGACATCATTAGAAAAGCTACATTAAATTAGTTTCATCCAATTAGCAAAAGTACCCGTATTTTCTAGTAGTATTTACTGACTTTATAGTAATCTACATTGTTATCATCACAATCTTTCTCTCCCTCACATAAATGGTATGATTTTTCTCAACACTACGCAGTCCCATGACGGTCAAATAGGGTCTGTCTGACATTGGACTCTGACCCAAACTAGTATGCATATGCTTTTGGTAACCAGAGCATGACAAATCTATGGATGTCTGGTGATTGTGATTGTACACTGACTCATATGCCTACAGTTTTTGTGTGCCTGTCAACTTGCCAGTGGATGATGATGCCTGTCGATCACGTCATACATTTCCAACCGACCAAAGTTTCCCCAACCTCTTTTATTACCATCATATCATTATATTACGCCGAGGTTGGAAAAAGCCATGATGATGATGATCGTCGTCGTAATATCAATACGGCATATATTTTGTTAATAGGGTCCCCAGAGCATATATAAACACTTGAATTTCTATATAAAGTACGATCAAGTCGACAATAAAATGTCAATATGTCGCATGTCATATTATTACTTGACTTTCATGTGTATACCCACATAATATATAAAAATCATACCAGAAAAACCTATACCGATTGCGATTTACTTCTTTCCGGTCGTATGTCGATATGGGTTAGAAGAAACAAACTGTTCATTATTGCAGGCCGAAGAAAGAAAGAGGAAATTCATCTATTTTTATGACATGCAGTGCAACTGATGGTCAGACAACGCAACTATAACCATATAATACTCGCTTCCAATAGAACTCGGTTTCCGGCAGTTTATTTTGAACATAATGACAACTCAAGTTTTCTGTCCGTATCTCTTCAGAAAATATAGTAAGTTAAGCAACTTTTTGTTGTTGAAGCTATGATGTTATTTGCTGAGCCATCCAAAAATACTATAATGACGTGTTGTGCAGTGATCATCATGTAACTGAACATTGGCCTGTCTACTTACAAAACAATGAATACATTCCTTTCGCATAATCTTAATAACTAGATATATATGACCAAGCTTATGGCTGCTTTTATGACCAGTGAGTGACCAACCTTAAAGCTAAATTGTACAGTTTTGCTAAGATTTGCGATCATGACTGTGAATCAGTCATTTCGTCATAAACTACTAAACTCTCACTTTCGATTTTATAGGCTTCCGCCAATACACACATTTTATATCATGCCAAAACATATTTATGAGCATGTTGTACTTTTTGTCTGGAAACATGTCTTACGTGAAATAGCAAAAAAAGAGAAAGGCTAAAAGACCACAGAAGAAGTTTTCTCCTTTTTTCCCCAGGGAAGCACAAATCATCGGCTTTAGGCAATAAATACATAAGGCAATAGGCTAATAAAATGTCGTAGTTTCAGAAACTTCAATATAGGCTCAAAAAACGACTCCTCCTTCTCGGTAATGTTTATCATCTTACTTTGACACGAGAAAAAACAAAAAAAGTCTTTCTAAAAGTAGGAAAAGTAGCGGTTTTTTGTTCTTAACTCTTCCTTTTTCCTATTATTTTCAGCACAGGATGAAAGTTTTAAGAGAAATTTATGTAGTGTTTCTCCCTCTCGCCCTCCTACTTATCTCACTCTCTATTTTCAATTTTATTTGTGTGGCGACGCCAACGACGGAGACTGGGGGCTACATGAAAGGATTTATAAAAATAATACATTTTTGCAATGTATTTCGTTTTTTTTTGTGTGTGAAGTTTTTTCCTTATGTACGTCATCATCATAGGAAAGGACCTTGGAAGGGGATACTTATGCCAAGAAAACGATGAGCATAAAGGAAATCTAACTAACTTTGTTTTTATTTCCTTCAAAAGGGATTTTCTATTTCCTTCGGCAATTCAATTGTCCTTTTTTCAAATGGAATTACATATGCAATGCACATAGGCACTTCAACCTTTATTACACATAAACGCATTGCATTCATGGGGAAAATTAAGATGACTTTACATAAGAGTTTTGGATGAACTCGGCTTGGTTTCTCTGAAGGAGAAAAGTATTTTCCATAATCTGGCCATATTTTCAAAGCAAATGGCCCATGCTCTCTACTTGTTCCTCCAGTGTTCTTGAAAGGAATCAATGTAATCCTCCTCTCTATTTAATTAATCCACATATCCTTCATGGGATATCACGCAGAGACTGAAAAGTAAACTCTAGAAATTCCCGACAGAAACGAGAAACGTAGAAAATCTCATTTTCTCTCTAGTGATCAAGATTCTCATTTTTGCAAATTGCAAAGCTACAGACAAATCCCTTTCTTTGATAAAAAAAATCAGAGAGGAAATAATGCAGTTAAAAATGTCAAAACCTTCTGTTATTTTTGCAGCATTCAATGACAGCATTATCCCACCGTAAAATTCTAAAGATATCCAACAAGATGACTTATTGTGCATACGTCTCTAGACTAAACTAAATCCACTAGTCATTCATGCATCTAATTTTTATAGAAATGCATTCTACACTTTGATTTACTTTTTTTCATTTTTCTATCTGCAAAATATCCCCTGTCCTTCAAAAATGCACACATGACTGTTGGTTCTCAAGTTCCCATCCCAAAACTGATACACTTTAGTTCATTTTGAGCCAACACACTTTTTTTCTTTCGTCACGTCTGCATCTGTTGTTGGTTCATGCTCCAGTGATCAAGTCTAAGATAGAAAAGATCCTTCCTCTTTAAAAGCTTGAAATAAGGTTTCTTTTGAAACTAACAAGAGAACTGCTTCGTACGACGATGGTACGACGTGCTGTATATAACATCATCGTCACTTTCTTGCAAAAACTGAGCAAACCACGAAACTTTTCATCTCTGCAGATTGGTGTACACAGCGTTTACCGACATTTCTGCCACAGCAGTATATAGTAGCGGTAAAGCTTATACTGCCTCCATGAGAATGGAGCATCTGTTAATTTTACGAAAGAATAGAGAAGAATACTGCCATATTCAACTAACATTACATCACATAATCATTTCATCTACATTTTTTGTTCTATTCCAATTCAAACTTATTCTCTTTCTGGGAACAAGGTCAATGCAACCGTTGTTGTGGGATGAAGTATCATTGCAAAATAGTAGCGGAGAAATTTCGGCTTTATGGTGAAACATGAAACGACTTCATTTCCGAACTATCTTTCTTATGCAGCCAATCCAGACTTTGTGATAAAAACAAACATATTCGTTCATGGGAGTTGATGTTGATTATAATATTCAAACAATTCAATTACGCTATGTAATAATAATATTGTCTTTTTCAACACAGAAAAAAACACTCCTCTCACGTATCTCCGGGAACTCAATTTCCTTTTAAATGTAGTGAACTGAATTGGAAAAAAGGTTGTATATTTATTTGCATGAATGCTTCCAGACACAACACAAGGTTTTTCTTTTGTTCGTTTTACATCACAATTCCATTGGAATACACGACGCTTCTCGGCTTTTAGAGTTAAGTGAGATGCCTTCTGTTGTTGTTGTTGTTATTGAATGCTATCTTTTTATCAATTCAGCATTCCTAACTAAATTTATGTTATGTAGGACTTCATCGTGTAATTTATGCTCTTTGATGCTACATACATTTTTCATTCTTTCTGGCAACCTAATTTGGTGTAAAGATATAGCTTTTCCAAGCGTGTAAACGTTTTTGTTAGTAGAAGTCATTGTGTGCGTACGTGTTTTATTTCCAGTAAGAATTATGAGACGGGATGACGGGAATCATTTAGGATGGAACCGGAATGGCAATACAGCAAACTTATATATAGTGATGAGCTCGAGCGAGCAACTTAATATAGTATTTGTTTAATTAACAAGTGTGGCTCGTCGTTACTATTTTTAATTTTCCAGATGTGCATATATTCTTCCTCTTAATTAATTAATATTTTGTAGGAGCAGAAAATTTTGTTATCTGTACACCTGCTTAAACTATCAAGCGTTTGTGGAGCTACTTTATACAATAGACTGGAAAATGTGAGGCGCAAAATTTTAACGAGAAACGCTTTATACACCATGTGTTTGTTGTGAGGTAGCACGTTGTTATCTGTGACCAGTTGTGCATATAAAGTGGAACGCCTTAAAAGAGCAATAATTCACAACATAAGACAAGAATAGACGGATTAGATAATACGGAACAATATTTGAAATATATTCACATATACACTAATATGCATATGTACCTATAGTGTTTGATCCTGAGAAACTTTCCCCCGATTTTTACCGTATCCAAAAAAAATGCGCTACTCTTTTCTTTTTCAGCTAAACCCATGCCTTAAAATTCCTTCTTGTCAACTCAACTCCCATAATCATATTTTACCCACTTTCTCCAACCACGATTCTGTTCTTTTGCAAAAACATGGATGCCGTTAACATTACCTATATATTATCTTGGGTGTTTTAGAGGGAAATTAGTATCAAGTGGGAATTTTACCTACAAAATAGAAAGTGTGTGAGATGAGTTCGTGTTACGTAACGATTCACATGAACACTGAACGCATAAAAAGACGCCTAACGGCAAAATATGAGACACTACTATAGCATCAATATACAAGCCATGCAAAAACTACATCTCGTCTATGCTCACTACTACAAGTCAACGTGCCAAGGCACGGCGAAAAGGGAAATGAACTAGAACTTTTTTTTCTCTACTCGTAACTATATCTTTTGCCATACACAAATTCCCTTCTTTGAATGGCATGCAAATGTCTTCAATTTGGGTCGATGAAAAATGCACACATTCAACTTTTCCTATTTCATGCAGTCGGCTTTTGTATCCAGCGAGCAACCGACACGTCAAGTCAGAGAGAAGATAGTTTGAGAGTTTCATTCAATCTTCTCTCGAACTGAGATTCCAACTATATCCAACCAACACATTACACTTGCTCAACTCACACTCAAAGTGAAGCGTTTTTTATCTAAATTACACCAAAACTCATTCCAGCAACAGTCACAGTTATGTCGGTTGTTTAAAAATATTTTCTCCAGATGAGAAGCGTCATACTTGGAAGAGGTCGTTGATGATGTTTTTTGGCTGCTCACACAGGCAATATTTGGCGAAATGACCTACCTACTCACAATATGACACTCCTTTTATGTATAATTTACTCGTTATTGCACTAGCACAATATATTTAAAAGAAAAGTTTACGTTTTGAAAGGATGGTAAAAATGCAACCGTTCTAGCCTCTTGTAAGGTTTGCACTGTATGAGATGAGCATATTATCTAAATACACACACATTTCATAGTTTATAGGATAGAAAAACTGACAACACATCTTGACTCAGTGTAAACTGTTTGAATCTGATCTGTTTCTGCTATGGTGTGTATCTTTTATGCAAAACAACACCACGACCACGACTTTCAACTAAATCATTCGCATTTCCGGCATTCACAAAAAAAAAAAGTTAAATCCAAGTAGTAGCATCTCAATCACGGAGTGCACACAAGTCAACTTCAAATGGCGTTTTTTATGTGAGACCTAGTGACTGACTGACTGAGAGAAAGAAGAAGGGAATGGGATAGTAGTACACTGTATGCGCTTTTTTAAAAGCGAAAATATCAACGTTTGCCAATAATTGTTCTTTTAGTGGTGATGATGGTGATACAGTGTACTTGGTGGTGGTGTTATGGTATATTATCCCAACCGACGCGACCACCATACCGCCTCCAACTGTAAAACCGAAAAAGCTATAAAACTATATCAGTAGTTTGTTGCTTACTACAAAGATGAATTACTCATTTAAAATTGTTCCACGATTAGTTTAATGTGTTTATTATAGCTTGTATTTGTTTGCTTTTTTTCGCGTTGATGGCCAAGTCACAAAAATTCGCCAGTCCCATGCAATATCATTGCCAATGCTAATTTCAAATTTCTTTCACTAGAATGTGTGCATGTGATGACTACAACACACGGAAAAATACAAAAAGAAGATCCAATTTGTAGTATTAATCGTCTCTGGGGATAATACTGTGATGATATCAGTAATTTCAAAAAGTATATATATAAACGCCGTAAGAGTGGTGGTAACAAATCTTTTTCCTAATGGAATTAGCACGTTTTTGTTGTTCGCTAAAAAAGTGATGACGATGATGAGCAACCAACTTGTTGCTTTATAAGCACTGTATATTTTAATAAAATCATGGATTTCACAAACCACAATGATTTAAAATAGTCGACCACTCATCTTCACTCACGTCAGTGCATTTTTTGACGTAAGAATAATTCTTTTTCTTGCAGTAGTGTCAAAAATTCAACTTCCTTCCGCTTCGATGAACGTCAAGAGCAAGGAACGGCACAAACTGACTGACACTTTGTTTACACCTCGACACATTGTTTTGACACGGATTGACTGTCATGAAAAGACTTCAATCAGCGAACGCCATTATGTTGTGTACATTTTGTATCAGTAGTTCAGCACACAGATAGAAACTCTCAAAATGAAGCACACAAGAACAACCGAAGAGCTTCGTTATTATAATGCGGTAAGGTAACAATAGGGTATTAAGTATATAATATTATGGCTTGTATGTTTCTGTGTGTGTCTCTGCGTGGTCGTTTCTCTTTTGTTCGGCCGCGACCCAATCTCAGCACACTGATTATCCAATTAATCCCTTAATTATACCTCGCTTTGTATATCAGAACAGATTGTCAATTTGTAGACGGAGGATTCCTTTTATGTAGCCCACCATCACGGCGTGCGTGCATCATCATTCTTTTTTAAATAGGATTACTTTCAAGGCCCATTTACTGCGGGACACACGTTCTGGCATGGACGATGCATGTCTTCACCACCACCACTACGGAAATTAAATGTCGTAGTTGTTAGCTAAAGTAATGTATGTGGATGTAGTGGGGTAATGCATTATTGTGGAGGAATCAGAATAATAAGTCTTCTTTCTGTGTACTTCCGTCCGTTCTTTTCAGATTTTTTGGAAATGAGCCAAATGAATATATATGTTGTTGTTACACCGTTTGTTAGGAAACGGTATTATATGCGGCGCTTTTTCTGCAACTGAGGCTTGATGACAGAAGTAAAGAGTAAGAGAAGAATAACTATAATGTTGTGTAGAGGCTAGATGATTTGCAGTATATTTTATTTTTTTATTATTTTTTTTTAGTTTTATGACTTGTATTGAATGTGATCTGCCGTTTGCTGCTTTTCTGGTTTGGTGGCTTCTTTCCTTTGGTTGTGTGAAATCGAGTTGCTTTCACTGTATTGTTCCCTTTTATTGAGGACTCGCAATGAGACAAGAACAGTATGACTTGCTTACCTTGTGAAACGTGTATGATTGTAGTATGTACTTTCAAGTTTTGTTATGCTTCTTTTGAGAATAATCAGACATTGAAATGGAAAAAAGAAATTCTGAGAAAGGTTGCTAGATATTCAATTGGAAGAAAGAAAACAGATTGGAAAAGAAGATAGCAATGACTGCACACACGTGTACACAGTTTGGTTCCACAAGGTATGACCACAGAGATAAAATCTACAGATGAGCTTTTACCCTGGTGTTTTATTTTCAAGAAATTCTGAAGAAAAAAAAACGCAGGGGAAAGAGTAACGATTTGCTTTTGACTATAATTCTTTCTCGTTGTACGTCGTGCGTATTAACGTGCTTTATGTGAGTTCACCACTACTCAGTAGGTATATGGGGCTAAGAGACTCTTTCACTATTTCTACGAGACATGTGGAGAGAAATAGTTTGTTGAAAGCTTATAGTCCCAAGTCTGAGAAAGTAGGAAAA
>JAQIXW010002285.1:0-16006 GCA_034700685.1 Willowsia buskii | reverse complement strand
CGAAAAAGGTTTAACAACTTGTTAATCAAGCAAATTCGTGAAATATTTGTAATCCATCTTTTACGCTTAAAGCTTGTTAATTGAGTTAATATCTAAATTTTTAAATCTTTACATCAGTAAACAAGCGAAATGCATATCCTGGTTACTTATTTATTATACTTTTGGATGCAAATTACGAAATAGGTTACTATCGTGGATCCAACCTGAAACAAAAAATGGGTTAAATTGGATTTTGGATAAATTTGCCAGATAATTATTAACATTTGTGTTTACTTACGTTCCATAGAATTGAATACGACAAGGTAAAAACGTTACTGCATTTTATCCCAATTTCTCTATTTCGAATTCTCGCCACTGCTGTCTGTATTTGCTTGGTCTCCGAGTCACAAAGGCTATCCATGATTTCCACTTCAGCAGCCCAGTTGATCATTGAATTCAGCTAAAAATTAATGTGATAAATATATCGACTTAAACGCTCGCCCGTAAACTCATAAACTTATAGTGTGCAAATTTAATTTAATTTCATAACATTACCTTTCTACAAACATCAGCCGCAATAATGAAGATGGCGGAATCATGTATTG
Source organism: Willowsia buskii (assembly GCA_034700685.1). Taxonomy (NCBI): domain Eukaryota; kingdom Metazoa; phylum Arthropoda; class Collembola; order Entomobryomorpha; family Entomobryidae; genus Willowsia; species Willowsia buskii. The sequence goes on along the minus strand of JAQIXW010002285.1, from coordinate 15,422 downwards.
TGAAGTATAATATTGCAATACCGTCAACACCTTCTTCAGTGGTCAGAAAACTATCCATATAAATAGCCATGTATAATAGAGTATTTGCCAATAGAATTGACATCAGTGAACCAAACAATTCATTAACAAGCTGACACAGAGTGCAGATGCTGAGGTACATTTCGTTAACGTCCGACCAGGACCTCTTGTTTGTTGACTTTTTCAGCTCATTTTGCAAACGAGACCGACAAAAGAATAATTGTTGGTTTTTTGACATCTTGTGTATTTCTTTGGGGTACTCCTTCATTACATTTCGAAGAGTTTGAGAAAAATGAAAGGCTGCACACCAAACCGTTAGCACAGCCATCAGCGGCAATGACTCCATTATATAGATAAAAAGGAAGTATTGTGTTTTGCTAATAGTGTGCAAAACGGCTAAGAAATAATCAAGAGAAGTGATTTTATCTGCAACCATACCACTTTCGGCAAAATTTGTGTTTACGAAAAATGTATATCGAGCTTGAGACACCAGTCGCATTCTCAAAATTGGATTGCTCCACGTAGAAGTAGGGTCTAGTACAATATATCGGGTAATCTTATAAATGACCACAAATACCGGCAGTAGGCATAAAAATACGACAGAAGATTTCCTCTGAATCTGAAAACATGAAAACTGTTTAGACTTATAAGTTAAAACCACAAATTACGTATGTTATTTTCAATAAACCGTTATACCTTCATGTTTCCACTAGAAAGATATTCAGCTTCATTCTGAATGAAATTCACAATTCGAGTGAACTGATTTCCGTTCAAGAGAAACATTTTAATACACATTAATTTATAAGCACAGGCAAGAATTTGCATTGGAGTAATAAAATATATTGATGGGGTGACTATGTTTTCAGAGATTTGTTTAAAATGTTCATGCATGATCTCTCTTACATCACGAACAATATATATAAAAGCTAATATGTTTGTAAATAGGTAGGTGGGAAATTGGAAGGGTGATTTTTTTGTTTTAAAGTCTTCATTTGTGGTCGTACAGCGAATTATACGAAACGGGCAGCATAATGTGTAGTAAGCAAAATTAAAATAAACAAGAAAGAAATTTGCTAAATTGCTGGAGGATTGATTTTGGGGAGTACCTAAAATTATGTGTTCTAACCTACGATTCATGGTTGGCTAAATTGAAATTTAAGTGCAAATTGTATCAAATTAAATGAAGCAGGGCTGTTGAGACGATAAATCTTTTGACAAATTCCTCACTATTTCCAACACAAAATTCATTGGGTAAACTAACCTACGTTAACAACTTAAATTTATTAGTGTATTTTGTCAAGCTGAGAGAAAAATACTATCAACTTGAAAAAAACGTTAGAGAAATGGCTTTCGTAAAAAATTTCTGGACGTGTTGGTGACTAACAATAAGGTGACTTGAAATATGTATTGTATATCGTTGAAAGCTTGAGTGACCATTTGAATAAAAGGCTTACAACAGTTGTTTGTACGATAACTGGCCCAGCGACACACGTGTTTCAATAAAACTATAAATATTACATTTGAAAAGTAATTAATACCAAAACAACTTGTTTTCCTTCCTATTTGTAGATGAGCTAGATATCATGTATAGAAACACGGAGCGGCGATGTTGGTGCTCTGCTAAAACTAATTTCATGACAGGAAATGAGAACTCCTGCCGGATCAATATCGATATGTTTACTGGAACACAAAACACATAGAAAGAATACGGCATAAAAACTATTTTTGTTTTGACAAATATTTTTCACTTAAAGTGTAAATAATCAACAGCGTATATAAAATTTGAGAGGGCGACCTAATCAATATGCGGAATTATGATAACCTGTATACATAGATTTGATCATCTGCTCGCATACTTAAGTAGGAAAGGCAAACTTTAATATTGACATATAAAGCTTGTTTGAATAATGCTTTTACATCAAATATATTATACATCATCACACTTCAATGCGGTAATTCAAAAATACTGGATTCGTATTGTAACATTTTCCAAGCATTGCACAATAATAACTAGTGACTAATGATTGATTGGTGACAAAAAATACGATTGCTTTCTCGTAGAATTCCCATATAATTCAGTAATTTAATTTCAGATGTAGTATGATCCTAATTAACTCTTAAGAGATGATTTTTTTATTTTTAGCTTAACTACTCTGTTTTATATATTCTTCTTTAAATTGTTCAATGCAATTATTATGTAACATGAAGGTTGCTTGACGCTGGGATTACTGTTATTGCTAACGCAAGCGAAGCTTATGGTTTTAGCAGTAGCCAAGGAAAATTTATGTAAGCAGTGACTCAACGGTTGTTGAAAGATGTCCATTGCATATATACTATGTTAGTAATGCCTTATTATCCAACATTATGGCTACCAGCCCTCCTCAAAATAATAGTTTCTTTAAATAATATATATATCTCATGTTTTACGTTCCTAAACAACATCTGTAAAATCGTAATATAAATAAATAAATAAATATATTTCCCATTAAGATATTTACCTGTTAAAAATATCTTAATGGAAAATATTAATCTTTAAAATTGCCTTAATTAACACTTAAGAGAAGATAATGTATCTTAGCTTACTCTAGTTCATATAACTTTAGGCTGTCCAACAGATGAAAAGGTTTAACAACTTAATCAAGCACATTCGGGAAAAATTTGTAATGCCAATTCTCGGCCTAAAGCACGCTAATCGAGTGACAGATATATCTATTTGTTAATCTCTATATCAGTAAACAAACAAAATACATAAGCTGGTTACGTACTTATACTTTTGAATACAAACTACGAAATAAGTTACCATCGTGGATCCAACCTGAAACAGAAAAAAGCGTTACACAAGATTTAATAAATTTGCACGATATTAATTAAGATCAACTGGAAAGACGATTTGTTATAGAACAATTATATGCATTAAGTATTGACTTACGTTCCATAGAATATAATACGACATGGTGAAAATGTTGCTGCATTTTATCCCAATTTCTCTATTTTGAATTCTCGATACTGCTGACTCCATTTGCTTGGTCTCTGTGTCTGAAAAGCTCTCCATCATTTCAACTTCAGCTGCCCAGTTGACCATTGAATTCAGCTAAAAGTAGATTTAATAAATGTATCAATTTAAACGAAAACTCGTAAACTATTAGCGTGTAAAATATACTTAAGCTCATAAACATTACCATTCTACTGACATCAGCCGCAATAATGAAGATGGCGGGATCATGTATTGCGAAGTACAATATTGAAATACCGTCAAGACCCTCCTCGGTTGTCAATAGATTATCCAAATAAATTGCCAGGAACAATAGAGTATTAGTCAAGAGAATTAATAGCATTGAACCAAACGCTTCATTAACAAGCTGACACAGACTGCAGATGCTTTGGTACATTTTGTTTATTTCCGACAAGGACCTCTTGTTGCACAGCTTTTCAGGCTCATTTTTTAATCGGGACCGACAGTAGAATATGGGTTGCTTTTCTGTCTTCTCCTTTATTTCCGTGGGATACCCTTTCATTAAATTTTGAAGAGTTTGGGAAAAATGACTGGCAGCAGTCCAAACCGTTAGCACTGCCATCAGCGGCAATGTCTCCATTATGTAGGCAAAGAGGTAGAATTGTGTTTTACTTATAACATGTAAAACGGCCAGAAAGTAATCCACAGACGAGAGTTGTCCTGAATCTACAATCTTATTGCTTACGTCGAAATTTGTGTTTACGAAAAATGTATATCGAGCTTGAGACACCAGTCGCATCCTCAAAATTGGGTTGCTCCATGTAGAAGTGGGATCCAGTACAATATATCGGATAATTTTATACAGGACCACAAATACCGGAAGTAGGCATAACAAAACGACAGAAGGTTTCCTCTGAATCTGAAAACATGAAAACTGTTTAGACTTATACGTTAAAACCACGTATTATGTTATATTCAATTAACCGTTTTACCTTCATATTTCCACTAGAAAGATATTCACCTTCGTTCTGAATGAAATTCACAATTCGAGTGAACTGATTTCCGTTTAAGAGAAACATCTTAATACGCAATAATTTAAAAGCACAAGAAAGGATTTGCATTGGAGTAATAAAGTATATTGCTGGACTGCCAACGTTTTCGGAAATCTCTTTAAAATATTCGTGCATGATCTCTCTTACATCACGAAGTATAAATATTAAAGCCAACATGTTTGTGAAAACGTAGATGGGAAATTGGAAGGGTGACTTTTTTGTTTTTAAATATTTATTTGTGGTCTTACAGCGTATTATACGAAATGGGCAACATAATGTGTAGTAGGCAAAATTGAAATAAACTAGGAGGAAATTTACTAAATTGGTGGGTGATTGATTTTGGGGAATGTCTAAAATTGTGTGTTCTACCTTACGATTCATGGCTCGTTAAATTGAAATTTAAGTGCAAATTTAAGTAAATCACTTGAGCAAAACTTTAGGGAAATCGCTTTTGTAGAAATTTCTGAACGTGGCGGTGACTCATAATGAACGGGCTTAACATATATATGGTATTTGGTTGAGAGCTTGAGAAAACATTTCAATAAAAACTTAATAGCAGTTGTTTGTGGTAGAACGAGCTTGGCGCCGTTGTTTTTCAGTAAAAATTTAAATATTACATTTGAAAGTAATAAACACTTAGCCAACTTGTTTTTCTTCCTTTTCGTAATAACCCATGTAAGCTAGATATCATGCCAAGAAACAAGGAGTGAATATGCTTATTTTCGTGCTATGCTAAAACTAATTTCCTGACAGGATATGAGAGCACGTGCTCTTCATTATTGACATTTTCAATGGATTAAATCTGGTCTTGGTTTTATTCTGTCACAAACACAAAACAGATAAAAATGATGCGGTATAAAAACAATTTTTGTTTTGACAAATATTTGCAACTTTAACTGTATGTAGGAAACAGCGAATATAAAATTTTGAGGGGGCGACTTAATCAATATGCGGCAATATGGAAACTTCAACACATTGATTTTATCATTGAAACCGCATTCTTAAATAGCAAAGGCAGACTTTAATCTTGTCATGTAAACCCTATTCGAATAATATATTCACATAAAATGTATTGCACATCAAATTTTAATACGGTAAATTAAAAACACTGGATTCTCATTATAAAACTTGCAAATATTATATGACAATAGTTTGAAACTAACGAATGACAAATAGACAACAATAAAAATACGATTCCAATATTTTAAACATTATAATTTCAGATAAAAATTACCCTAATTAATTATTTAAAGATATATTATTTTTAACTACTCTGGTAAATATGCTATTGTTTGGATTATCCAATTTAATGTACCACAACGGTTTCCTAATCTTCTGAAAATGTTGTAAGATTGATTAGGTTATTTGCACTAACACGGGCTCAGCGACATGTGGTTTTGAAAAAGAACTATAAGTATTACATTTGAATAGAACATTGACGCTTGACCTACTTGTATTGCTGTTATTTAGTATTTGCCCATGAAAATTAGTTATTATGCCTGGAAATAAAAGCAAAATGACAGATTCGTTTTTACCTGCAACGATGTAAACAACTATTTTTATAATAAGAACTCTTATTGTGTAATGATCGACTTAAACATTGGGATATAGATGGTCTTACGTGTGATAAACACAAATTAGTATAGAGTGAACATACAGTTTTTTCCATATTTGGCAAATACTTTCAACTTTAAAGAATACGTTTTGAACCGGTATCGGTGACCTAATAATATGAGTCGCAATAGCAACCCGAGCATATTGATTCTTTTATTGTCCCACTAACACTTATAGCAAAAGCAGACTAGCCTAAAAACTCTAATGCTTTGTCATAAGACGACTAATGAGCTATGAGCAAAAAATTAGCTATTCCAAATGTGTAACTATAAAGATTGGATTTGCCTTCTCCTAGAATTTATATATGATTTTGTACTTTGATTTCTTATGTAAATACTTTTTTTCCCTTTCCTCATCAACCATAAGTTAAAAGAAAGAAAAAATAAAATACTTTTGACTCGCCAGAGGATCCATTTTGATGTGTCCAGTATGCGCTTACTCCTTACTATTGCTTGCCTAATTATTTCCATGTGACGATGAAAGCAACTATTTTTATGACAGAACATGAGAATTCTTTTTACACTAATAGTGACGTAAATTGAAATGTGTATGAGGTTATCTTGTGTCGCAAACACAATTAGACAAGAAAGGAGGCAAACAAATCATATTCGCTTTAAACAAATATTTGCAACTTTAAACGTAAATAATAACCGGCAATTATAAAAATGATGAGACTGCTTAATACCGAACGAATTATATGATAACCAAATCCACACGTTTTTCAAAGCAATGTCTGAAAATCGCTCAAACAATTCTTTTAATAACGCCGTAAAAACGGGGAATTTAATGTGAAAGATTTTGCTGCAAATGTAATTATGTAATACAAGTATTTTAAACATTTACACACATGTTATTAATATCATTATCGCATTATAGTGCATTAGTACCCTCGTTTTATTATTGTGCATATCTAATTTGTAATTAAAGTTTGTTAATTTTAATTTGCTCTCTTATAGCAATCACTGACTTGATGGCTTACGAGACTGGAAACAAATTGCGAAATAAGTCACCATCGTAGATCCAACCTGAAGCAGAGAATAAGCAAGATTTAACTAGAGTATAAAATTGGGGATATTGATTGTCATTTGCATTTAGTTATGACTTACATTTCACAGAATAAAATATGTGATGGTGAAAATGTTGCCGCATTTTAAGCCAATTTCTCGGTTTCGAATTCTCGCTACTGCTGCCTGCATTTGCGAAATCTCCGTTGCCGAATAGATTGTAATGTTTTCTACTTGTTCTGTCCAGTTGATCAATGAATTTAGCTAGAAATGTACAATAAATACATTGATTTGGACATTCGCTAATAAATTTGTTATCTTAAAATATATGCATAATAACATGGGATAAAATAATAATTAATGACTAATGTAAACTAAGTTTAAAATAAATAAATATTACCTTTCTACAAACGTCAGCCGCAAAAATATAAATTATACAGTGGTGCACTATTAAGTAAAATATTACAAAACTGTCAATTTTTTCTTCGCTTGAAAGAACATCATCAAACGAAACCGACACATATATTAAAGTGTAAGCCAACTGGAGAAAAAACATTGAGCCAAACGCTTCATTAATATATTGACACAAAGTACGCATGCTAAGATATATTTTGTTAACTTCTCGCCATGACATTCTCGTTGTGAGTCTTTCAACTTTGCTTTTAAAATCAGACAGAGACATCAAGATGGGTTGGTTTTTTGACATCCAATTTTTTTCGTAGGAGTAGTCCCTAATGTCAGCTTGGAGCGTTTTTGAGAAATGACCAGCTGCAGTCCAAACTGTTAATACTGCCATTAAAGGTAATGACATTATCTGGCATAAGTGAAAGACATACTGAATTTTGACTATAGGATGTAAAACTATCAAGATGTAATCTACAGAGGAGATTTCATTTGAATAATAAATCATTTCACTTTCGGTGAAATTGCTGGTTATGAAAAATGTATATCGAGCTTCAGATAACAGTCGCTTGCTCAAAACTGGGTTGTTCCATGTTGAAGAAGGGTCCAGTACAGTCGATTCATTAACCGAAATAATAGACAGGCTTACGGGAATCAGGCATATTAAAATAACAAAAGGTTTCCTCTGAATCTAAAAAATTATTTAAAAAACAGTTTTAAATGGTGAGAGATGTATTAAGACTGCATGAAGTAAAATCCGACCAAATAAAAAATAGGTCAAAATTTGAAAGAATTCAAAACGTAAATTTCGACCTCTCTCCAATATGGCTAATTTGGCTCTACACAATATTTTGATTAAGACATATTTACCTTCATATTTCCACCCGAAATAGATTCAGCTTCATTTTGAATGAAGTTTACAATTCGTAAAAACTGATGCCCATTTAGGAGCATTTTTTTAATACTTAGAGTTAAAAAAAACAACGACAATGGTTTTTTGAAGTGTAGTAAAATATATCGCCGGTGTGACATCCTCTTCTGAGATTCCTTCAAAATACTTAAACAATATCATTCTTATAGCACGAACGATATAAACTAAAGCTAATAAATTTGTGAACGCATAGATGGGAAAGTGGTAAGGTGATGTTTTTGTTTTATATTTTTTGTTTGTTTCTTTACAGCGTATTATACGAATTGGACTACATAACGTGTAATAAGCAAAATTCAAATAAATGAGAAAGAAATTTGCCAAATTGCTGTATGGTTGTATTTTTTGGATGTCTAAAGTCTTTAATGCTGATAGGTGATTCATAATTTGCGAATTTTTATATGAAATACATAAGACTAATAAAGCGGTCTGTAACGAAGATTTGAGTAATTTGAACTACGCGTATGTATACAACTTTATTACGATATCAGTTTTATTCAATAATGTGGAATTTTTTTTTAAAACCGGTTCAAAACAGGATAAATCTTCTCAAGTGACTATGAAGCATTTCAGTAATGACAGTTGCTTGTACTAAAACGGGTTCAGCGACATATAGCTTTAAATAAAAATATAAATACTCAATTTGAAAAGTACATTAACACTTACTTGTATTCCTCTTATTTTACGATAGCTAATGTGAGCTAGATAGCATGCCTAGAAATAAAACAAGGAAGGTAGCAGCTTTTCTACATGCCATGAAACCAATATTTAAACGGCCGGAAATGATAAATCTTGTTTTATCAATATCGGCATATCCATTTTAATAAACTTGCTCTCATTTGATGTCGTTGTTTACGACATTATAACAATCCATATATTTTTATTATATTATTAGTCAAAATAATTTTGTACCAAAAGCAGATTTAAATTTAATATAAAACCCTTATCCGAATGATGCTCTTATATATCATATTGCATACTCTACTGCGTATTTCAAATTTAACACTGGATTTTTGTTGTAAAAACTAAACGCTAAATATGCTTGGACTAATCTATTAAAAGCTCGTGCTCAGCGACTATTTGTTGCTTGGACACTTTGAATTCTTATATTAATTAGTCATGGTATCGTATGATGTATATGTTTATTTTCATGCTAAGTTGGCCATTATTTTTACAAATGTATACAAATCGTTGCTCGATACATTCAATTTACTAAAACTCACAATTATGTAAACTGGAATCAGGTATGGCGCGTGGGTTCAAGCACAAGCTATTTCTAAGTTCCCTTGATATCCTTAAAGTTATTATCTTCTAATTTAACAGTGGGTGCAACTTCATGATCTTAGATTTTTACACACCGAGATGGATCTAATAAGATTTTACTTTAGAAATGTTTGTACGTGTAATACATGTGCAATATATGTCTATAAATAATATGTATATTTCATGTCCAATGAATTTTAAAAATACAGTGTGATATGACTTTCCTAAATCACAAATTTCAATTTTTTTACCAAGAAAAATGGTTTCCTTCAATGTGGAATTCGAATGTTTTTGCGCGATGAACCGCTGAAGTTTCTACCACAAAGAACGTTGGGTGAAAATGCAATTTGTTTATCTCGCACATACTCACAAAACAAGCGGGTTAAATGAATTGCTTCGAGACTGGAGACAAATTACAAAATAAGTCACCATCGTAGATCCAACCTGAAACAGAACAAATAGAGACATTCAACTTCATTTCATTATTAATATCCGCAACATAAAGAGTAGTATTAAACATTGCATTTTAAAGACACCATACAATATACACTTATGTCTTTAGGTGGGACTTACATTCCATAAAATGGAATACGTGATAGTAAAGATATTGCCGCATTTTATCCCGATTTCTCGATTTCGAATTTTTGCTACTGCTGCATGCATTTCCGAAATCTCTGTTGCTGACAAGCTATGCAAGTTTTCCACCTCTGTCCATCTGATCAATGACCCCAACTATAAAAAATTTCCGATAAATTAATTGATTAGTAAATTTATTAATAGGTGGCATAAATAAGCAATACCTTTCTATAAACGTCCGCCGCAAGAATATAGATGACAGAATCGTGTACTGAGAAGTATAATATTGCAAAACTTTCAAAAGTGTCTTTTGCCGTTAGGAAACTATCCAAATAAACCGACACGTATAGTAACACACAGGCCAAGTGAATTGCTAGCATTGAACCTAAAACTTCATTGACAAGATGGCAAAGTGTGCAGAGGCTTTGGTACATTTTGTTAACCTCCAACCAGGACAGTTTATTTGTCTGTGTTTCAGGTTCTTTTTTCAGACGAGATCGACAGACAAATATTGATTGGTGTGTTGTCATCCAGTTTGTTTTCGTTATGTTCTCTATTGGTGTACTTTGCAGGGTTTGGACAAGATTACAGGCTGCCGTCCAAACTGTTAGCATTGCTATCAGCAGCAATGATTCCATCATGTAGAGAAGGAAAATGTATTGAACTTTACCAATAGTGTGGAAGACTCCATGTAGATGAAGGATCTAGTACAATTGATTGAACAACCGTACTTACAGCCAGAAAAACCGGAATAACACAAATCAAAACGACGAAAGGTTTCCTCTGAATCTAGAAACATCAAAACAGTTCAAACTGGTGAAAATTAAATACAAATGTATGTCAGATTAGGTGCAGTACTTTACCTTTATATTTCCATCAGAAAGAGATCCAATTTCATACTGAATGTGGCTTACAATGGTAGAGAACTTCTGCCCGTTTAAGAGAAAATTCCTAATATATAAAATTAATAAACTAGCCTGAAACATGTGCATAAGCGTGACAAAGTATATCTCTGCAGTGGCATCCGTTTTCAAGATTCCCTCAAAATATTGATAAATTGTCATTCGTATAACTCTAACAATATATATTAAAGCTAATCCGTTTGTTAACAAGTAGATGGGAAATTGAAAGTGTGATTTTTTTGTTTTAAAGATTTTATTTGTAGTTTTACAGAATATTACACGAAATGGGGAACATAATGTGTGGTAAGTAAAATTGAAATAGACAGGAAGTAAATTTGCTAAGTTTGATGATTGTTCGCTTTGTGGTATGTCTAAAATCACGTGTCCTGATCTATGAGCCATGCTTTGTAAATTTAAGTACAAAATACAAATATGAAATAAACCTGGTACATGGAGAAGTTTAGTTATTTAAAGTCAATATATTAAACGATCAAACCGGAGAGAGAACGCTGGAGAAACAGATTTTTATAATAATTCAGGGAATTAGCGCGTGAATAATATAATTTCACCAGTATCGGCTCAGCATTTCTTAGTTTAAAAAACTGAAGCTTAAGTAGTTTTTACCAACTTATTCCTTAAGCAAACTTTATTATGGATGTCCATCTAAGCTAGCTATTTTGCTTAAAACAAAAACAGGAATATTGATGCTTATTCACATGATACGTTAACATTTATTTTTAAGTCGGAAATGAGGATTCTTAATATACCAAAATCGACATAATATACATTGTGATATATGGACACAAGTACAAATAGATCTAAAATCGAAAGCTAAAACTGTTTTCGATTAAAAGTATTTTCAACTTTGTCTGCAAATAATAACCGCCGAATACAATATAGACGATTCCACAGTTAAAGCACATACCCACAGAAAAGGTAAAATTTTAAACAACAAGATAGCCAAAGATAATACGTTTTTCTCACACGTTCTATCCATTGTTCTTTAACGCATGGGCCAACAATAAAGTGAAAAGAATAGGTGGTTTGAATCACTGTTATAATAAGTGTCTTAGAGTTTCAAACCCTGTTTATGTTTTTAATACAGTGTGCCAAAAGCTGATACAACCAAACGTTTTACGTTAGCTTGCATGGAAAATTGAAATTTACGAACGTGATTAAATTTTAATTAGTATTTATATAAAGGGTCTTCCATTTTGAGACCTATTCATATATAATTAATGAATTACATGTTGATTAATGATATATTAAGCTACAAAGCTTTTTCAGATATACGTACTCCATACATTACATTGTTAAATTGCTGAATGTGTTGGCCATTTTGGTGAGGGCAAACTTATCATTGTTGCATACATTTACAACAAGGAGGTCTGGCAGTAGCATTATTTGGATTGTACATTGCTTAAACGTTATATTATGCTTAATACACTTATAGTTAAAGGAATTATTTTTCCATTTGCTGCTTACGATAGAATATTTATTCTATAAAAGCTATTTTAAAGCTGCAAATTTATAATTCTAATTGATCAATCTTATGTTCTATGTTCCATGCCTTCCGTTCTTCTAACTCATAATTTAAATACGTTCTGTGTCGTTTTATGTAGGTACGGTTGTATTATGACAATTACTAATCTCTAACGAGGCACACTCACGGGGTGTTGGTCTCAGAAACCCATCATATTTTCGTCGAATGATACTCTTGATGAGGAATGATCCGTGGCATTCTTACTTTTTCTGAATGAGCCTTGCACTTTTAAAAAATTTGATTTTTAATTTTTTTAATGAAATAATTGTTTTGGGCCAGAAACTTCACAAAAACAATGTTTCACATCATTTTAATCACAAAAGTATTCAAAATACCTTGCTCAAGGCACTCAATTTCTGCAAGTCTGTACATTTAAATGCCCACAATTTTAAATAAAAGGTCCATTCAAAAAAAGTAAATACGCCTAAATTAACTTCATATAAAGTATTTTTACCATAACAAGTATCAAGGCCAAAGTTTACTAACTTCCCGTGAGGTTCCCTTGTAAGTGCAAATGTGCAAAAGCTTAAAAAAAGCTTGTGTCCTCTTAGATGTATGATATCATATAGTACTTAAATGCCTTCTTTACCTTCGAATCTACAAATTCCAAGTAAATGGCTGAAGTTTAAATTAAGAAGTGCGCTATATGCGATTCGACGAGAAGATATGAATATGAAAAGCATTCTTATGAAAAACGTGATGCAACTTGACGCCGTTTAGCTCGTTAATTGAGTAACAAACAACTAATATGTCAAGTTGGTTGCACAAACTGATTACTTACGATTTTGGATACAAACCACAAAATAAGTCACCATTGTGGATCCAACCTGCAATAAATCCAATAAAATAGGAATCAATTAGTTAACTAAAATTTGAGGGAATTGACTTTACACGGAAAGGCACAGTGCCAACATACGCTGTCTAATGACTTTAATTTTGACTTACATTCCAGAGAATAGAATAAGTGATTGTAAAAATGTTACTGCATTTTATCCCGACTTCTCTATTTCGAATTCTTGCCACTGCTGCCTGCATTTCAGAAATTTCTGTAGCTGAAAAGTCATCAATGTTTCCCACTTGCTCTGTCCAGTTGATCAATGAATCCAGCTGAGAAATAAATGCACCGATTTAAACATTCACCAAATTATCTGTGTATATGTATATTATTAAATGTGTAGATTTAAATATTAGCTGGGGAACTCCTAACAAAATGCAATTCAAATTTAATTAATTTTTTTTTACCTTTCTGCAAACGTCTGCCGCTAGAATATAGATAGCAGAATCGAATAATGTGAAATAGACCAATCCAATACCATCAATAGTATTTGTTCTGAGAACACTATCCAAAGAGACTGCCACCATTAGTAAAGAACAAGCCAATAGAACAAAAATCATTGAACCACACGCTTCATTAACAAGTTGACACAGACTGCGGATGCTTAGGTACATCTTGTTAACTTCCGACCAGGACATTTTATTTCTCAGCTCGATATCTGATTTACATTTTAGACGGGACCGATAGATGAATACTTGTTGGTCTGTTGACAACCAGTTTATTTCGTTAGTATAATCCTTCATTCCATTTTTCAGGGCCTGGGAAAAATGACAGGCTGCAGTCCAAACTGTTAGCACTGCCATCAGCGGCAATGACTCCATTAGGTAGAGAAGGAGGCTGTATTGAATTTTGCCTATACTGTGTAAAACGGCGAAGACGTAATCAAGAGAGGAGAGTTTATCAGAATCCAACATCATACGACTATTGGTAAAATTGGTGTTTACGAAAAATGTATATCGAGCTTCGGACACAAGTCGCTTGTTCAATATTGGGCTGGTCCATGTAGACGAAGGATCTACTAAAACGGATCGAACAACCACAATCATGGCCAAGCATATCGGAATCAGGCATATCAAAACGATGAACGGTTTCTTCTGAATCTAAAATCATCAAAATAGTATAAACTGGTGAGAACAAAATCAAGAATTATGCTATTTTGATAACACCGTTTTACCATATGTCCACCAGAAAGGGATTTAGCTTCGGATTGAATGAAGCTCACAACGCGATTGAACAGCCGCTCATTGAAAAGAAATTTTTTAATGCCTAATACAATAAAACCAGCAGTAAACATACTCTGAATTGTGATAAAATATATCGCTGGAGTGACTTCGTCTTTCGAGATTCTTTCAAAGTAGATGTGAATTGATATTCTTATATTTCTAACAATATAAATTAGACCCAGTCCGTTTGTTAAAATGTAGATAGGAAATTGAATGGGTGATTTTCTTGTTTGAAACGTTTCATTTGTAGTCGTACTACGTGTTATACGAAGCGGGCAACATAAAGTGTAGTAAGTAAAATTGAAATACGCAAGAAAGAAATTTGCTAAATTTGTGGATGGTGTATTTTGTCGGGTGTTCAAAGTTTTGATTTCTGATCTGTGATTCATGTTAGTATTTAATTTTAAGTGAATATGTGAAAACTGGGCAAAGCAATCTGAAATCTCTTAAGACTAAAGCCGGAAGGAAAATTATATATTAACAGGCAGTTGTACTAAGATGGGTTAAATGAAACATAATACATTTGAGTAGTACATTAACACTTAACCTACTTGTATTTCTGTTGTTTGATGGTAACACGTGTAAGCTAAATATCCGGTCTAAAAATGGAAGCAGGAATGTATATGGTGGATGCGTATTAGCATGCTACGGCGTAAACAACTATTTTTATGGCAGGACAGGAAATGAGACCGCGTGTTATACCAATATCGTCATATACGTTTGAGTACATGTGGGATTATCTTGTGTCACAAACACAAATAGAGATAAAAGACAACAACTACTTTTATGTCAAATTAGTATTTGCTGCTTTAACTGTGTAAGAATATTAACCATCATACACAAAACTGACTAGGCGACCTAATAAAAAATATGCCGCATGATGACAACCATAATACATTAATTTCTTGGCTCGTATACGTTAACTAGTAAAATCATACTCTAATCTTGACTTGAGAATTTTATTTGAATAAAAATGTAAAATGTAAAATCCGCTTTACAGTCTAATTGGTTCAGTCTATACTTAGTCTGCTATTCCACCACTGACTCATCTCATAGAAGAAGGGACACTTCTAGAGGGTTCTGTAGAGATAATCACTACCCTTGTGATA